>PVIR01032159.1:0-18737 GCA_004026965.1 Petromus typicus
AAAAGTTACAAGTCTTATGCTCTCTCTTACATAAGAAATATAAAAATAACTAAATATAGATGAACATAAAACATGGAGAAGGGACAGAAAACTAGAAGGCAGTCTTCTAGTAACAGGGAACAGGATCAGGGGGAGGAGAAGGGACGGAAGACCGATGTAACAAACCAAAATACGCTCGTACACCAGGGATGTCAGCATTGTGCATCAACTTTTAAATTCTACTTATTTTAATTGGTAAATTTTATTTTTATTAATACATAATATTTGTATATATAGAAGGCATAATGTGATGCTTTGATTCATGTATACATTGGATAAGTTTCTTTTTTCTTTCTTTCTTTTTTTTTTTTTTGAGACAGGGTCTTGCATAGTTCAGGCTGGCCCTGAACTCACTACGTAGCCCATGCAAGCCTCAAACTCACAGCAATCCTCCTGCCTCAGACTCCCAAGTTTTGGGATTATGGGCATGAGCCACTATGCCCACACTGTGGTTTGTGGTACTGTTGCTGGTGGGCATGAGTTACCATACCCGGTATTGTTGTATGTGGTCATCAGGGATGGAACTAGGGCCTTGGCACTTGCAAGGCAGGCACTGTAACCATTGAGCTAAATCCTCGGCCCAAATAAGTTTCTTAAACATCCATTACTCTATATTCCACCCCTGGCCCAGTACATTCACATCCATCACACTATGCAAAGTACATTTAGTCTATACCAGAGAGTCACCAAATCCTTCGCCGTCCTAGCACTGCAGAAAAGTCTAAGTCCAAAGCCTCCACTGAAGTCAAGGCAAATGTGAGCTCCAATAAGAGTCAAAATGAAGGTTAAATACTTCCAATATACAATGGCACAGGGTAAACATCCCAAAGGGAGAGATAAGGAGAGAGAAAAACAACAGGACAAAGTATGATCAAAACTCAGCAAGGCAAACATTAAATCTTAGAGCTCCGTGTCTGGTGCCCGAGGCAAGTTGTGAGGTACCACAGACCCCTGAAGTGGGTTCCAGGCTCCTTCCGTGTGTGACACAGGGAAGAGGGAAGACTCATAGGCAAAATTAAGGGGACGGAGCCCTGGGAACCAGGACGCCCAGGGCTGAGCACTCTGCTCAGGCCACACCCAGCCAGAGCCACTGCTCTTTGTTGATGGTGTCACAGTCAGATTGGGGCACAGGGCCCACTGAGGGGACATCCAGTCTCTCTGAAGACGTTACTAGTGCACGCCAGGCAGATATAGCACCTTTGAATTAGGAGCAGAACAGACACAGTAGAGGGTCACAGGTAGCAAACAGCCTGGCCATTCTAGGTAAGAAAATTTTAGTTGGGCCAGAAATACAGCTCACTGGCTACATGCCTCCCTGGTAAGCACAAACTCCTCAGTTTGACCCCTGGTACCAAAAAAAGGAAAGTTTAAGTTGCAGGTATGAAATTTAGGCAAGATTCACTCTGACGTCTGCTTGTGGGCTCCAGTTAGACTCACTTCTCAAACGAGCCAGATGTGGGGTTAAGTCTTCAGCTGGCACTGCTCAGAGCCTGCTTCCGATGCATCAATAAGGTGGTCTCCACAGTTACGAGCTACCTGCTCCAAAGGCTCAGGTGTCCCCGGCCTGATGACATTGTCGATTGCAGCCCCCATGCCCCTTGTCTTGGAATGGCTTTGCTTCTTCTCAGCAGACATGCCTGTTCCTGGCTCCTCCAACCTCCTGGGGTCTACAAAGCGCTCTTGGCTTCACTCTCACTGCTTCCCTCATTTCCCTGTCAGGAGCACACTGCCAGCTTTCAGGCTTTCTACTAAAACCCAAGTAGGAGCTTCCAAGACCTCACACCTCTTGCAGTCTGCATGTCTATAAAACCAAAACCACATGGGTAATGTCAAGGTCTGCTGTCAGCTCAAGCATTAGCCATGTCCACTGGGAACATAGCTCCAGAGGCCTCTAAATGCCTGAATAGATGAGCACTGAGAAACAAAGCCTCCCTAAGCAGTCCTTCTCCTGTGGGGGGGTAGAAACTCTTCTCAAATAAAAGGTTTACAGTTTTGCACCTTTGAGCATGTGAAGGGCAGGATCTTGCCCGTTCCTGAGATGTTTGCAAGCTGTCTTTCCTACTGTCCTGATGCAAAATACTTCTCTTCATTTAACCTCAGTCTTTTCAGCAACGTATTCTGTTATGCCCCAACTTTGTAGGTGTTTCATTTCTATTAAAGCACATACTCTCACACATGCTGTTTGCTCTTGATTTTCACCTTAGATCTGGCTGAAAGCAGTCAGCTGTGGCCATGTCACAGCCTGAGCATAAGGCTGCCTTAAAGTTTCCTTCACCAGAAAAAAGTCCACCTCTCTCAACTCAGTCTTTCACAAAGTCACAAAACGAAGATAAATTTCCTGCCACAGGGTAACCCTCTAGTCCAGCATCATTGGAGTCCTTGTTCCCAACAGAAACCGCGTGCATCAGGCTCTCGCTGTCTGCATTCCACCAGCATGTTAGTCTTCTGTACACTAACTGGAGCCTCCCATGGTGTAAGCTTGTCTCACACCCTGGGCTTCTCTAGCTGGCACCTCCGAACTTCTCCAAACTCCTTCTGCAAACCAGCTCCAAAGCCTCTGAACCACATGGTCAGGCATAGTCTTAGCAATGGCGCCACTTAAAGGAGAGGAGGTTTGTTTGGGCTTCTAGTTTCCATCGTGGTTGGCTGAATCCAAAGCAAGAGCAGATTAGTACAAGAGCAGAGGAAAAGGGCTCAATCCACGGCAGTGAGAATAGAGAGAGGGATCCGGGAATAAAAACACACCCTTCCGGGCCACATCCTAGGGACTCTTGCAGCTGGGTCCAGTCTAAAGTGCACTGATCCATGTGGCCGTATGGTCTGATCGGCTTCCGGACATGAGAGGCGTTCAGGGGACACAGATATAAGCCTCAACGCTACTCATTCGTGGAAAAATACTTGGGCTTGTTCTGTTTTGTGACCACTCTGCATAATGCCACAAGGAATGGAGGGGTTCAAATGCCCTTTTTGACACACTGATGTCATTTCCTTTGAGTAAACCCAGTGGTGGGCATCGTAGCATTGCCCAGTCATACAATGTGTGGTTCTATTGTGAGATTCTGAGGAAGTTCCACAATGTTTTCCATAATGAATACCCTACTTTACATTTCCACTGACATTGTGTAAGCTTCCTTTCTGCACATCCTCACCAGCGTTTGTTGTTTTGGGTCTTAGCGATAAGACCTATTCTAATGGGACAGGTATTATCTCATCGTGGTTTTGTTTCCTTGTCCTTGGAGCTTAGCAATGTTGAACATTGTTCCATAGATCTGTCTGCCATTTATACAACTTCTGTAGAGAAATGTCTCATAAGGTAGTTAGCTGCCTTCTAACTGGATCATTTAAGAGGGGTGTGTGTGTGTGCATATGTGTGCATGTGTGCATGTGTGTGCATGTGTGTGTGGCATGTGTGCACTCACACGTGTGCACGGGCATGTGCGTGTTCATTCTGTTTTGCTACAGATCATTGAATTCCTATTAAATTCTGAATATTAACCATTCAGACAGATGGTTTTCAGATACATTCTCCAACTCTGTAGGTTGTCTCTCAGGTCTATTAATTGCTTCTTTTGATTTACATAGTTGTTTATTGTGATATAGTCCCATTTGTCAGTTTTATTTTTTGTTGCCAGCATTCAAGATCACATTCAAAATTCTTTCTCAAATCAACATCTTAAAGCATTTATCCTATTTTCTCCCCCAGAAGATGTGTAGTTCTAGGCCTCACATTTAAGTCCTTAATCAATTTTGAATTGATTTTTATTTAGGGTGAGACATTGTGATCTAATTTCACTCTTCTGCCGGTGGACACGCAGTCTTCCCAAGTCATTTATTGAAGAGACTGCATTTCCCTATTGTGTGTTCTTAGCTCCTTTATCAAAAATCACTTGACTGTAAACGCGCCGCGTCATTTCTGGGCTGTCTATGCTGTTCCACTAGTCTCTCTGTTTGTTTGGGGACAATACTGTGCTGTTTAAGCCATGTAGATTTTTGGATATTTACAAGTCAGGTAGTGCAATGTTTTCACTTTGTTGTTGCTTAAGAAGGCCTTGGCTACTCCAGATTTGTGTGGTTCCCCATAAAGTTTAGAATGGCTTTCTCCTACCTCTGTGAGTGGCGTTAGTGCTTCACTGGAGTAGCGCTGGGTCTATGGATCACTCCGGGTTGTGTAGATGTTTGGACAGTCCGTACCCTTCCAGTCCATGAACGGAAGATGTCTTTAACATTATGATTTCCTTCATAAATTTTTAAGAGAATTTTTACCTCTTTAGTTAAGTTTATGCCTGAGTTTTATTTCATTTTGTATTGTAGCCATCATAAATGGTGCTTCATGGGTGCCTCGTGAAACCTGCTCCGGAATCAGAGAATATTTTGTGGAAGACACAGCTGTGACTATCAGCTCATGTGGAATGTCAGTCTTCAGCAGTAATTCCCAGGAATCCCTCGAAGGTGTCTCCTGGGAGCTCATGAACAGTCCTCCCTGTTAACCAAGTGGGCACCACGATCCACCGCCCCTCACACAGCCCTCCATCAGAACGTGGGGCCGAAGAAATAAAATGAGGACATCTTACCGAACTCAGTACATCAGATTCTCAGCAGGGAGAAAGCAGTATCTGCAGAAAGATGCTTCAGTGTGTTGCTCCAAAGCTACCAGCAAAGCACTGAGGACACAATAGTGCTGATTTCCCCCAAGAAGCCTCAGAGTTCTGAGCCAGCCGTGAGCTCTGTGCAGAAGTATGGAGGAACGTGGGAGAGCATTTGAAGCAGTAGGCACCAGTGAAGACATCCTACCTCGGACTCCAATAGCACAGAACAGGAATACTTCAAATAGAAAAGTTCCCACACAACAAGGAAACACTAACAAAAGGAAGCAGACACGCCTACAGAACGGAGTAAGATATTTCCCAGCTGCTCTTCTGAGAGAAATTAACTATCTAGAATATATAAAGCACTCCTAACACTTAGCACCAAAACATCAAATAGCCCAGTCAATAGATGGGCAAATGAATTGTCCGTCACTTCTCAAAGGAAGAAGTACAAATGGAAAATAAGTATATGAAAAAAAGGTTCAACATGCTTAGTCACAGGGAAATGCAAATAAAACTTAGAGACTGCCTGACTCCAGTCAGAATGGCTGTCATCAGGAGCAGAGGACAATGACTGGCGAGGATGCAGAGGAAAAGGGACCCCGTGGGAATGTAAATTTGTGCGGTCACTATGGAAATCTGCAGGAAGGTTCCTCAATAAACCAAAAGAGCCACCATGCTATCCGGCTGGGCCAGTCCTGGGTATGTATTAAATGCAATGAGAATCAACGACAAAGAACATCTAGGTAAAGCACAGGGGATCTTTAGGCCTTGAAACTATTCTGTGATATTGTATATGTGAATACACAATGGGGTGCATTTGTCAAAACGTATAGAGGCACAGAACACAGAAAAGAAACTTTAATGTAAGCTGTAGACATTTGTTTAAAATACTATATCAATGTTGATACTGACTACCATTATTAACTGGATGATATTATATAAAATTATTAATTATTATAAAATTATTAGAATACTACAAATTGTTAAGGATATATATGATACTTTGTATAGAGGAAAAGTATACAGGAACTCTATACAATCTGCTCCACTTTTTTGCAACTCTAAAATCGTTCTGCTAATAATATCTACTAATTAAAATCAAATTAAACCTGCAAAAAATAAAAACTAATGTCAGAATACTATAGGAATATCTGCAATACATTCACAATAGTCAAGGTACAGAACCAGCCTTGATGTCTATCAGCACAAGTGAATAATCAAAATATGGTGTATACACACCAAAAGGCAAGGAGCAAACTTCTGCCATTTGCCGGAAAGTGGATGGGTCCAGAGACCATTACATTAAGCAAAATAAGCCAGACTCAGAAAGACACAGATGGCATGCTCTCCCTCATGCATGTAATCTAAAATAGAAGACAGAAAGGAGGAAGGCTAAAGACCACAGGAAGGAAATAAGGAGGCATGAAAGTATAAAGCAGATAATAGTAGGGATGGGTATGAGGAAAGTGTACTCAGGAGGCGGCGGGACGCAGTGCGGTGAAGGCTCTGGTGCAGCCGCTGGTTCGCGGGCAGGTGGAGAGCACAAGGGACAGCTCTGCAGGGGTCCATTCTCCGTGGCAACTCTCTGGAGCAGCCATCTGGTCTGCTAATTTGCAGCAGCACCCTGCGTAGCCCACCACTTGCCGCCCAAGAACCTCCCCTCATTCATGGTGAACTGCTTACTGCTTGGGTACCCTTGGTGACGGCTGTGCGCCTCCCAAGGGGACCAGCGTGTCCACTGCAGCCTCGGACACATAATTCTTCGCATGCATTAGACATGGAGTAGCTACTGCTGGACGAGTGAGTGAGTGAGTGAATATTCACAAAGGTTAAATAAGATACAAAAAGCACTATCAGTGTAGGAAATAAAGCTCATTTCTTTTCATTTTTAATTCTATATGACTCAGTCAGTATCACAAGTGTTATACCATAATACTTAAATCTTCAAAAATGATGAGTCCCAAAAACAAATGACCCTTAGTCCCAAAAAGTTAACCTTTATTGACAGGGACTCCCAGACTAATGGTGCAAAGTTGGAAAGTTCCAACTGTGTCTCCCAAATCTTTTACTCTTTTCAGAATGTGTCTGAGCCTCCAGTGAGCCCAGCCTTCCACTTCCCTGTCCTCAGGAGGGAGAAGGACCTGAGGGTCCGAGGATTTGCAGGGGCCCCGACATAGCCGCACAGGCCTGAGTCCTCTTACCCGGTCTCAGGCTGTCATGACATCGCCAGTTTCATGACTCCACACAGGCCAGTGACTCAGGGATGGAAAGTGATACCCAACATGACATAGCCAGAATAAATGGTCCATGGGAGAAATATGCTACGTATCGCTCACCTAGACACGTTAGTGTAGAACACCGACGTTGTCTTATTGTGGCGAGCTCAATTAAATGAGTTGGTTCCATTGGGAAAAGCTTCAGAGGGGAAGAAGGGTTGAAATATTAAACAAAGAAAAGGTTCTGAGAAAGGCCAAAACCATATCCTGTTATTGTTCTGTGAGTCCCTAAAAAGAACGTTTGTGAGGCAGCCCTGATGGGGACCCAGAGAGTGTTTGTAGAAACGCCAGTTGCCAGAGGAAGCAATTCGCTGCCAGGGCCTCAGGGAGGTGACGCCATCACCCCGCGAGTCACTTCCGGGTCATGTGCAGCAGCCACAAGTTGCAAAACAGGAAGAAAAGGAAAAAGAAGATTGACAACTGGCAAAAGGAAGGCAAAAGCCATTCTCTAGGCCCTGAAAGGCAACAAAATAGGTGGTCTCCAGGACCTGATAGCCACCCGTTCACAGAGAACTGAAAAATAAATAGTCACAAACAAAAACTTTTGCCAAGCTGAGAGTTAGGAGATTCAATAAATGGCCGGTAATCATTAGACTTGAGTCCACAGTCTACCTGATTTTGCAGAAAATGATGCATAAAAGCAGCCCCACAATTCAGAGATTACAGAGCTTCCTGATACGGATCTCCTGGGATACAGAGATGGAAGGTGCTTCAGCCGAGCACATCAGATGTCCCTCGTGTCCAGAGCCTGTGCCTCTTGCCAGTCACAGAGCAGCTGTCTTCCCCAAAGGCCAGAGCTCACTCAAGTCCTCTGCAGTTTCACAAGACGCAGTGGTGCTTCAGGTAAACTCTTCTCAAGTGTAGACTTGGGAAGCATCCTGATAAAACAGGACAGAAGCTGAACAGATGGACTTACACCAGCACACAGAAAGTGAACCGGCAGAGTCCCCCGGCAGCAACAGACCAACAGGAGTCCTGCCTGGAGCACCGGCGGCGAACCTATGGCCAGGTGCCACAGCAGGCTGTTTGAATCTCTAAAAGCTCTATTACTATGTTTTTCTTTTAGTGTATGAAGGGCGTATCGTACACTAAAGCCTCAGTGTTCAGGTTCCGTTGCAGTGTTGGTTCAGGTTGTAATTTGGGCACGCATCTCTAAATAGTTTGCCTACGGCACGACCCAAGACCTCCCTCTTCCCAATGGTCAGCTTCCTTGTCTTACCGCAGAATACCAAAGCCAAGAAACAGACGGCACCTGAGGTTTGGAAGCAGTAAACAGCTCTATTTACATGAGGGTCTGACCATGATCTTTCTGCAAAGAAAGGGCCGGGGATCTCATAGGGTCACAAGCAGGAGGTACAGAAGCAGAAGCAGAGTATATGGCAGCCTTTGGTTGGTTATTGACACCTGTATATCTATGAGGCTTAATTCCATCGGCGTTTCCCTGAGAATGCAGCAAGCGGGGTTTACACAAAGCAGAATGGGGGCAGAGGAGAGCAAAGACAAGACTTCCCAACTCCACCAGGATCCTTTGGTGACACAGTGCAGAGTCGTCCTGGCTCCTCAGGTGCATTCTACAAGGAGCCCAGTCACCTACTTAACCCTTAGTTGCCTAAAAACAGTTAACCAATTTCTTATCTTTGCTACTTAAAAATTGCCTTTCAGTCTTACTATGGACTGAACTATCTACTTTGCCCCAAAATCACTCCTCTGGCAAACACCCATTTCCTGTCCATAGTAAGAGTCACTTGTGGTTGGTTTGCTCCCCAACACCTCTGGTTTAATGACTCTTCCCTCCCACACGCTTCTTTCCCCTGAAGTGACAAGCGACTCTCCGGGTTCTGTGTGGTCTGACCACCCCTCTGTGTGTTTCCTTCAGAAGAACACAGCTTTGCTTTGGGATTCTAGGGTGCTGCGGGACTGTCCACACTGTGAAAAGTCACACAGAGCATATTTGTGCTCTAATCACCCACCTGCGCAGGGCAGCAGGCAGGAGGAATGCTTCTCCACGGGGGTCTTCCACCCTGACCTGGGCACGCGGGCCAGCAGTGGACTCCTCCTCTGCCGTGGGCAGCGCTCCCCCCAGTTATCCCTTCCAGTGGTGGAAGAAGCTGTGTTTTTAGCAGTCTGTTTTCCCTGCTCCCGGTGAAATCGCCCGAGAACAATGGGACACAAACAAACGTTTCCACAACTTACCATCGTTGCTGTGACTGTGCCAGTCACTTTAGGACCCGTCACCGGATCTCTGTGCAGCAGAGACACAGCCGTCGCTCAGGTGGCAAAGGCAGCCTGCCGTCCACGTGAGAGGAAGCCGTCAGGCTCAGAGCAGAGGGGAAGGAGAGAGCGGGAAATTCTGAGCAGGTTACGGGATTGCTGCCTGGTCGGCCGAGCACCGTGCCCTGCACATGGCTCCAGCGCCATGTCGGATGTGAGGGGACTGACACGCCAGCTTGTCGGGCTCACGTCGGCCCCTCCTGGGGTCAGGGTGGGGTGAGCACCACAGAAAGGGGTGCTCGTCACACACGCCGTGTGCAAACTGATGGCCAGAGCTGTCGGGGAAGATGCAGGTCCGAGTTGACAGAGCCAGATCCAGCGGGGAGCACAGGATGCCAAATTTCCCAGCAGGTCCCAGTGCTGCCCGTAGGGCCCACCGAGGGGCAGGAGTCAAAGCCGCCGCCTCTCCCGCCGCTGCGTGCAGGGACCCGCTGGGAATTTCAAGGCTGGCTGTTGCCTGAGCAGCACCTGGTCTACTCAGCCTCTAAAACTGTCCCTTCTCGAATCGCAGCTTCTATCTCTTGCACAATACTTCACTTCTCTGGGTGTGTGTGTGTGTGTGTGTGTGTGTGTGTGTCCCTTCTGTGCTCGGGCCTCATGTCCACCGCACGAAGGACCCACGCTTGGTTTAGTAACCGGCCAGAGCTGACACAACCCAGGTTGGAACACAGGCGTCTCTCACTCCAAAACTGGTAGTAACTGACCATTTGCACGCACAGGCTCCCTGACAGACGCAAAGCTGACTGTGGACGCCCCTCATCCAACACCTCCCGTGTGTCCGAGACCCACCCACAGAGCGACAGGGCCGCCAGCCACCAGCCACAGCTGTGGCTCTTCCCCCAGAGATTCCTTATTGCTTTTCTTTTTCTTTTATTTCTTCTTCTCCTCTTGTTTATTCTAACAAAACATCCTCAAGTGCTTCCAGAGCAGTGCCAAGCAACAAAATCCTGCCTGATCTTTTTAACTTTGAGTTCTTATGAGATTAAGAGAACCAAGGATTCTAAGCAATAACAGTCTTTGTTAAATACACGTTTCTGGTTGGTCCCATTGGCTGTTAAGTTCTTCATATAAAATATGAGCTTGTTTTTCTCTGCCTCAATAAACAGAAGTCAGTAAACTGCTCCAACACCTTCTCAATAAGTTCAGAGTATTTACTACCTTGGTTCATTAGTCCAACTATAAATTCATTAATTTTTATTATTTTTATTTTTTAAGAGTAGGAAAACTTTATTGGAAAAGAGAGCTTCTGCCTGCTAGGAAAAGAAGAGGGACCCAAAAGTGGGTGACTCAAAATTCATTAATTTTTAAATTTAATGTAAATTACAAGTTTAGAAACAACTAAACTAGGGTTTTACACTCGAACTGCTTTTTTACAGTAGCCCATAACATGACATATTTTCCTTCCTATTTAGCCCTTGCTTCAAAATATGGAATGCAGTATTCAAGCAACAAATCATTCTGCTCATGGAAATGAAGTCTGTTTTGTCTTACCCCTGAAAACACACCAGAGAACCAGATTGTGTGCCTACAATTCCAGCACTCTGGGAAGCTGAGGCAGGAGGATCACAAATTCTCACCCAGCTTGGACAAATTAGTGACTTGGCAAGACCTTACCTAAAATTAAAGTGTTTGAAAAGACTTGGTGATGCAGCTCAGAGCAAAGACTCTGGGTTCCATACCCAGTACCACAGGGAAAGACAGACCGACAGACAGATGGACACACAAGTTACCCACTTGCTGACGATCATCTACTCTCAGCTGGTTGGTCATGCAGCTCTGTATGCACCCCGTGTAAAAGAAAACTACTTCCAGTGGCTTTTCAGACAATTACAAATAATCTCTCCACTGCAGAGCCTTTTAATCTACATATTTTCTGTTTGCAAATTTTGTTTGCGCAGGAGTCAAAATCTGCACCTAAGCAGGTGTCCAGGTACCGTGTCCACAGCCAAGAACATCTGATTCAGTAAAACTGCACTGTCACTGTGGGCCTGAAGTCAGCATCGAAGGAGTGACATTCGGAGTGAAGACGACAGGTCCCCTGGGCAGAACCCGATGATGGTTGTGGGACGGCTCAGGAGCCTTCTAGCCCTCTCTGTGTGCACAACGGTTTATGTGAAATAAGATCAAATAAAAGATCCCTCCCTGGTCCCTCAGCCAAATTATCTTTCACTTAGTGTCGTTAAACAAATATTGGCCCAGCTATGTAGGATTTAACCTTTTAAATGTACACGGAGGGTTTATCTATCTTTTGTTTAAAAAAGGACAGCACTTCGGCATCCACGACTTCGCCTCCCTGAGTTTTGCTTCCCTGCCAGTCTTCACCACAGACCTCCGGCTCACGCTTCAGGTTTAGATGGAAAACTAGGCAAAGAAAAATAAGTCCCTTTCCCGGGCTGCTGTGTTGCTGGAATAGTATACTACAGAACAAAAACACCTCTCAAAAAGACAGAAGCCACCCAGACACGCTCTGACTTGGAATTGAGTCCAAACACACCATAGAGATTACATGAACCATCTAGTCAAGGGCACAAGTCGTGGAGGTGACGTGGAGAGCGAGAGAACCCTCACCTAAGTGGCAGTGGAAAGAAAGACAAAAACGAAACACCTTTGGCAGTGCCAGGTGTTCTGAATAATGGAGAGAGCAGCGTGGGCCCCGCTGCTTGACCGCTTCCATCAAACACGGACTTGGGTCCTTTCCGTGTACACGCCGCGGGGAGAGCAGATGCTCACGCTCTTCTGCTGTGGGGACACCCCTGGATCGGTCCCCAACACCCCATCCTGGGCGTCCGGGTAACAGTGGCTCCTCAGCACCCCGGCTGGATCAGACTCTGGTCACACACCTGGATCACACCTGGCCCTTTTATCTCCAGTACAGTCCTATTTGGAGACTTAGCTGTGCTTACTTATTAACAGAAAAGTAACCGATGGTCAAAGAGTTCTAGTTAAAATGGTGACTTTTATGTTACATATATTCTACTATAATTTTTTTAAGTACTTTATTAGTTTACTAACTGAACGGAGGTTTTTCTTTCCATTCAGTGGTAACCCAGGTAAGACGGGCTGCTGTCTGGCTCACCACAGAACACAGCGTTGCTCGTTTGTGTGGGAAATATGAATATTTAATCAGTCGCACATACCTCTGACATGTTGTCTGTGTACTAGGGAGCCCATTCGTGCTACCAGGAGGAAAATGCATATTGTGCACACACAGAACCCACACTACTAGGCCCAACCCGCAGAGGGGACTGGGTTGGGTAGATAGCCCGGCTTTTCAGGCCACAGCAAGGGAGCACGAGCAGAAAGCCAGGGCCAGAGCCCTGAAGCGCTGCCAGGTCTCTCTGAGCGGGCAATTGTCTCTCCCTGTCTCTCTGGCTTTCCTCCTACTCTCCTCTTGCTCCTCGCATGTGTGCGCTGAGCAGGGCGCAGACAGCAGGTACCAGGAGAGCTGACCTGTCCATAACGCGCAGCCTCCCTGGGCTTCCAGCTCCTCAGCCTCCTGCGGCCGCCCCGAGTCTCAGGGAGACGGAGCTGGGCAGCACCGGGCGCGCCTCGGAGCACAGCAACAATCGGGAGGGCAGGCAGAGCCCGCCGAGGTCGTGGGGTGGACGAAGACAGAAGCAGGCCACTCGGGGGAGATGGCCCAGCCAGACCGCCTCCCCGCACCAGCCTGGGCGCCCCGTGAGCGTCCGGCTGCATCCAGCCTGCTCTGCGTCACTCAGAGGGGTAACTAAGAACGCCAGACCTTCGCAGAGCATCCAGGGGAGTGAGCGGGCTTTAGCTCTGCCCCTTCTCCCTGCCCCTGGCTGCCAGGTGCAGAGAATGAAGCCAAGGCCCACGGAGACGTTCGGCACTTCCGGCCTCCGCGCCTCTGAAAGATGGCTCTGGGAGTGCAGCAGCCAGCGACTGGCTGAGAATCCCCGGACTCCCTCCTTCACCTCTTGTAAAGACTTATCGCCACGCAGGCAGCCCGGCAAAGGAGGAGCGAAGGCTATCTGAAACCTCTAAGGGACCTGCGAGGCTTGGGGCTGAACTGGCTCACTTTGTCTTGGCTCTGAACACGGCCACTGAGCAAGTACTCAATAAAATAGGTCCTCGGACTCCATCAACATCCCAGGGAACCCCGCACCGTGACAAAGCTCAACTCTTTAGTCGTTTTCCGTTTTCAAAGAACACTTCTATGTTAGATTTTTTTAACGCAATTGCTGCAGGCAGACTTAGCGAAGGGAGTCAGGGTGTGCCTGCCTGGGTCACTGAAGTGGAGAGTCCACAGGGATTAGGGACTACAGCAGGGCTGGAGAAAACCAGAGTGAGCAGAGGGGGTGGGTTTAGTGGAGAGAGCCAGAGGGCACGTTCTTCTGCATAATTTGCGTCTTTTCCCTGACAGACTCACGCTGGAGGGCGCTTTGCCCCAGACCAGCCAGTGTCTGGGTCCTGGGGAGGACTCCATGGCGCGTGGCGATCCAACAGCGGACCTGCGCGGCCTCCTGAGATCCCTTCCCTAGAGCTACCGAAAGGAGAAAGAGGACACACGTCCCTAATCCCTGCCCATCCAGCTCTCAGATTCTGCCAGCAACCCTGAGTCCTGTGGAGTTGTTATTTTAATTGAATGATAGAGGATATGGATATGAATTCATTTTATAGCCTGTGAGGTCCAAAGCATACAAGAAAGTCTTTTTAGTGGTATTAATGCTCCACTTAAGACTCATAACTTATAACAGGACCAGTAAGCTGGCTGAGCCAGCTCCCTCGGAAATCTCTAGTGTACCCAACAGGATTTTCCTTGACGTGTGCACTAAGGAGGCTGTGGCTGGGGAGGAAGGGTGTGAACCACGTCTGCCAGACAGACTCAGGCTCCACTCTCCAATTCACTCGGCCCGTGTCGGCAGCCCCTCGGCTCTCTGCTCTCAGTTGTTTGTACCTATCAGATAAACTAGTGAGCCTCCGTTATCGCCAAAGAAACCCCGTAGTCTGCAGGACATATGTGGCTTGCTCTCTCTGGCATTCCAATCAATGTGGGGTGTGAATGTGAAAAATAAGTTTGATCCCAGGAGGCTGAGCATCCCCTGCGGGAGTCCCATCCGCTCTGCTGTCTTTGGCCTGCTACATCTATAGTTCTTCCCAACGTTAGGGTGTGCCAGCGTGGACAGGAGCAGAATCCCACGTCTGCAGATAGCAGTATCCCTTCTGCTTGAATGGCCTGGACATTCGACGGAATTCAGACCAGCACACAGCAAGGAACACCGCGTGGACTTCAGCTGTGACGGACGCCAGGGTCGCCGCGCAGGCCAGTCCAGGGAGCCGCTCTCTCGCCGACGATGCATTTTTACTTCACAAACCTTCCGCAGTTCGGCCGCGGTCTGCCTCCTCTACACATTTCATCTGAGCATTATTCCGGTGAACGTCGCGCCGCGTAGACTTGTCCCTCCCCGCCTCCCTCCCCTCCGAAGGTATCTGGAAGAGGACGTTTTCAACCCCTCTCACGAAACTCCGGATCTAAAGGCAGAAACCGATACCCAGAGATCCATTAAGTAAAGACAGTTTCTTGTTATCATCCCTTATTAATGTGAAAAATGACATAAAAACAGAAATGAAGATGTTCTGTCACATTTTTCTGCTACCAGAGAAGGGTAGCTATTGCTAAGGGTTAGCAATAACAGGACACCAGGAAGACCGGAGCGTGGGGCCGTCAGGACAGAGAATCGCGCTCAGCCCTCAGGGACCCTCGAGTGTATTTCACCGAGAAAGAGAAACCTCTCTGGCCGAAGGAGGGGGTGTGTTCCCCAGGACACCTCCTCAAAGGCGTCCGGTCCAAGCCGGACTCGGTTTTGAGGAATCGGTTTCCCCAAAGAGCCCTGCAGGCGGGTTCAGCTCGGGCTGTGGCGGGCTCTCCCTGCGCGCCTCCCCGCGGGCCGGTTTAACTGAAGAACGTGAAGAAACACGATGTGTTTAACATTCCCTTAAATAGAAGCAAAGATTGCGATATTTTTTCCCTGAACAGTTCAGCGAGGTCTGCACTTCCGAGGGCAGTTTTGCCACAGGGCTGAGCTCAGTTTGGCCTTAACTCCCGCCCCGCCCCTACACGGAGGAAACAGGATTCTGTGTATTTCCACTCTCACTTGGTGGCCAGCAGAAGCTGGACAGAAAGGAGAGGCCGCTGCTCCCTGCAGAGCCAGGTCTGTCTTGTAAATATTTTGCATACTTCGGTTAATTACATGAAGGACTGATCTCGTCTCATAGCATGGCAGGTATATTTGTTGACTTTCACTGCCCGTCAGTAGACTAACTGATATATTGTAAAATCATTATTGAAAGTCAGGCATAGTAAAATAAGGTGTCTCCAAAAGACAAAATTATTATTACATACTTCGATGGCTTTAAAAAAAATAATAGAAGTCCCTCCAGATGCAGAAGAAGCAAGAGGAGATTCCTGTCTGTGACCAGAAACGAGGACCCAGGCTCCTCAGAGATGGCCACATCTGGGAGACAGGCAAGGGTGCTGCTCTTTTAGCACTTGTTGAGTAAATCTGCTGAGTGTGTGCAGGTAGAGTTGACCAGTGAGTCTTCATTCCAAGTATATTATTTTCATAGAGAAAGACGATTATGAACCTCATTTTCTAATGTCACTAGTTGAAAGTTAAGTTCTGGTTTGTTTATTTCAGCAGAGCAGACGTGCTCAAATTATTTTATTGGACTTGATGAAAAGTTAGATAATTGAGCTCAAACATTGGTTCTCACTTTAGCTAACTAACCTCCAGCATTTCTGTTATTTCTCTTTCAAACTCTACTTATAAAGGAATAGATAAATAAAATCCTCTGAAGCATGAAATAATGAGACAACTGAGTGCATGGATAGATTAATAGAATAATGACAGATAAACGAGCAAGTGACTAAGTGGGTGGACAGGTGCATGGGTTGGTGGATGGATGGAGAGATAGAGAGAGACAGCTACACAGATGATAGATGAGATGGTAGATAGATAGATGAGATGGAAAATAAACTCTTAATTCAGTCCTGCTCATGGCATGATGCCATATTCTCATAAGAAAGAATGATAACTATTTTTCAAATACAAAGTTGTAAGTCTTCAATATCAGGTAAATCTCAAATATTAAAGCTATTGACTCTAATCAGAACCTGATACATAAACCTAGACCCACAGCTCTGTTTAAATAATATTTAAGGGCTGGGGATTTAGCTCAAGTAGAACTGCACCTACCTTGGAAGCACAAGGGCCTTCATTTGATCCCAGAACCCCCCCAAAAAAATTTAAACATGCAATTATTGTTAACCGAGCTGTCACTGATATCTAAACTCTTTTTGTCTGAAGGTCACGACACATGTGAAAGCGTCACTACTTCTAATTTAATATAACCACTTCTAACAAAACATTCCTGCTGGGCTAGTCTCTCCTAATCTAACAGCTAAGATTCATAGCAGGAGAAAAACAAGGGCTAGCTGAGGGCAGGTGAGCCTCCTTTAAGTGGAAATGAACAGGAAAACTCTGCTGAAGGGAGATTTATTGCCAATTATTGAAAATTCCAATAATAATTTTAAAAGTCTAAGTTTATTTAGTGTATTAATCACTTCTCTTTCACTGGAACACAGAATGGCCGGCGCAGGTGGCTCCGAGGAAGAGAGGCTGATTTTACCTCACAGTCCCAGAGGGTTCAGTCCAGGAGTGGCGGCACCAAGGCAGAAACGGCACGGGGCAGAAGGCCATTGTCGAGAGCAAAGTCTCAGTGCATGGCAGCCAGGAAGCAGAGAGAAGGGAAGGGCTGAGACGAAGATGCACCCTGAGGATCTCGTCCCAGGCACACTCCGATCGGCCGGTTCCTACCAGCAGGTTCAGCTACTGACCCATCAGGGAAGATCTCAGAGGGAGACAGGGCCCCACGATCTGTCACCTTCCAAATACATGAGGCTTGGTGGGACATGTTAGATGCCCTGATACTTAGCATAAGCAGAACTGGAGTGAATACATAAAAACGGGGAAGAAAAATGTGCATTTTACAAGATAATTTTCAGACTTCGTGGGCAACCGCGTTGTAAAAATGAATACCTCCCTGACATGGTAGGCAAGAGCTATAATTTGGTGACACAGAATGAGATTTCCAAAACACATGAGGAGAGAAAGAAACTGTGATCATTGGTTAGACTTTTTTCATATTTCTTTTACTTAAATTGCAGATGCTAGATTTTTTTCTGTTTTTATATTTTTTCTTTGACTCCATTGTACACAGGTATAGACAGGTGAAAACACAGATTAACCAATAGGTGTTCATTACTCAGAAGAAACAGATGTATATCCTAGCAGTACATCAAGATTGATTTAGTTCATTTATGCAAGCAAACTACCTTTTAGGAGGTTAAGTGAATCATGTGTGAACTTCTGTAAATATCTATTTTAAAATAACACTTGAACCTTTGTAAGATTTTAGATTTTAACAAAACACAGATTTAACAATTAGTATTAAAGACACTATGTCGTCCAGGCATGGTGGGGGACTGCTGTAACCACAGCTACTTGGGAGGCTGGAGCAGCAGTACCAAGTCTGAGGCCAGCGTAGGACCTTAGTGAGCGCCAGCCCCAGTGAGAACAGGCTGAGGGTGTAGCCTAGTGGTAGAGCCCCTGAGTTTGATTTTTTTCTAAGTCATGAAATTCCCAGGTGAGAACTGAGTAAAACAGACAAATCATTGACAAAGTCAACAGAGTCACAGGCAGCTTTTGGACAGCCGGAATACAGTGCCCTGAGAGGCATTTGGAAATTTGGGCTGTTAATGCAATACCCAGTTTTGCTACAGATGTTCCTGTCCAGACAGATGCTGTCAGTCTCTGCGAAACGGAGCTGGAATTGCCGGTGCTGGTGGCTCATGCATATTGTCAAAAATCTGTAGGAAGGGGCAGGAGGTGTTGACCATCTCAGATTTTAGAGACCACTGTAATCAGGGGCATCTTTTTTCAGTTGACTCCGGGTCTGGCAAAAACAGACCAAAGCTGATTGCGCCTCTCAGCCAGCCACGCCTGCTGCAGATTTAGCAGAATTGGGAAATGACTAACAGCTTCCAAATGAAAGCCTGCAACCACCCGTTTTGGAGAATCACCCACAGCTGAGATTCTTAGGCGAGGGCAGAACGCTGGAGAGCACAGCCACATCCAGGGGATGGTTGCGAGAGAGACCCCCCCTCCCCGAGGAGCAGAGGTAGAGCCCCAGAAAGTGGGCCTGTGTGGAGGGCCACGAGCGGAACGTAAACCCGCGGTGGTTCCGGAAGCTTTAGGGGCTTTGAAAAAGGAATAAAGGTCACACTGAGGAATAAAGAAATCAAGTCACACTGAGCCGCTTTTTTTTTTTTTTTTTTTTTTTTTTTTTGAGACAGGGTCTCGCTTTTGTGGTTCAGGCTGGCCCTCAGCTCAGCCTCAAACTCACATCACAATCCTCCTGCCTCTGCCTCCCGAGTGCTGGGATTACAGGCGTGAGCCACCACGCCCGGCACTGTGGTATGTGGTACTGGTTGCTGCTGGGTGTGGGTCTCCACGCCCAGTATTGTTATGTGGTTACCGGG
>PVIR01032160.1:0-18873 GCA_004026965.1 Petromus typicus
CCAAAGGAGTTCTGATGGTCCATGAAAATCATTCAGTGGAAGGTTCAGATTTGGGGTGTTTTATTGTGCTTCAATTTTTAAAATATAAAAATTTGTGATTTATCATATAAATCTACTCATCAGAATTTTTTATTGATCATTTTAAACAATACTGGAAATTGGCAGTCCTACTGGTTTTGAAAATAGCTCCTGGGGATCTGGGGTTGTTTTAGGCCCTGGACTGTTGGTTGCTTCAAATTCATCATCGATGTTGAACCCACAGTGATCCTATGACGTAAGTGTTATTATTGCCCCTAACGTGCGGGTGATCTGACTGAGTCAAAGAAAAGAAATAACATCATGAAAAGAATGAACACACACACACATGCACACACACACACTCATGCCCTGGTGGGACCTAGAATTGCATCTTGGAGAGAAGTAAGGGTTTCAAGCCACCGACTGAAGAGTGAATTTCAACAGCCTGAGCTAGTTGGAGAAACCACTTTCAAACTCCTTAGCCTTTTGGTACTCGATCAATAAGAAGAAGGGATTCCTTCTTAATGAGATGGAGAGGAGGAATAAATGAGATGAGATATTGAAAAGCTTTGCTCTGTCAACTAGCCTCTTCATTAACCATATCCAGAAATTGATAGTTCAGAGATAAAGGTCCAGTCTGAGAATATTCTAATCCAAGTTCCCTTTCCATTAAAGTGGACTGCTGCTTCTCCTAACCCCTCAGTTAGCTTAGAAAATGGTAATCATCTGTTTAGCCAGGTGACCTGGAAACTGGTCCATGAACCCATCTCACCCGGAGCTTTTGGGAGACCAGGCATGATGACACAGTCTTGGACCTCTCAGTGCACTGGCGGACAGATGCTGGCAGGCCTAAAAATAAAGATGTCTTGTCTCCAGGTCTGTGTTTGGTTGCCTAGATACTTACTGCTCTACTCTTGGGAATCACATTTTCCTCTACTCTCCCAGCAGCCACTGCGGCAGGTGGCTTAGAGAACCAGAGACATTCCCAGTTTTACATCTTCACTTCTTCTGGCAGCTGGGATCTCAGAAACCTTCTGGCTTAGTCTGTGGTCTCCCACCCTCGAGTCGACCTTTCACCTGTGGTCTTCATTTTTAATAAGTTGGTTTAAAATGGGAATTCCTGGGAGCTTATTCTTTCAAGTTTTAGGAAGGAGCTGCACGCATGAGCAGAGATGTGAGTAGGACTTGGAAATGATCTCTAGTGGCTCCTGTCTGAATTCAGAGCTTCTCCCTGAGTGTATTTTAAAGACAGAGGACAAAATTCTTGAGTTAACGATAATCCCAAGTGAGGGTCTGTGAAATTTGAAAGGTGACCATTAGAACAGGTCTTTTGCTTGTACTGTGACAAAATAGACACAGCATAAAGTTGACTAAGGGTGGTATGTAGTTCATCCACCCAGTTGTGTGATCATCACCATTTTCTAGTTTCTGAACATTTTTCCCCAGGAGACTCTGAGCCACTAATCAGACCCTTCCTATTTCTCTCTACTTGTAACCCTTACAAACTACTCATGTGCTTTCTGCCTATGGATTTGTTTATTTAGGATAGTTTCATATAAGAGAGACTAGTGTGTTGATACAAAATTTTTAGCAAGCTATACATTCACTTTGTCCCAATATAAAAGTTGAGAAGTTTTTCTCTCTTTCTTCTACTTCATCCCTATCAACCCAGATCCTCCTGGCCCACAGATAACATCTTTGTTTATAGATTTTTATGTAGCCTCTTAGAATACATATGCCCCAACACAAGCAAATATGACACAATTTTTATCTGAACTCATTACAGAAAAGGTAATGTTTTACGTACACTATTCTGTTCCTTGACTCTTCGTCCCTTAACAAAATGTCCTGGAACTTTATCCACATCAGTACACAGAGAGAGTCCTCCTTCCTTTTTATAGCTGCATAGTAGTTTGCTGTTTGCTTGTCTCCTGCTTTATTTAACTAATCCTTTCTGGAGGGACATCTGGGTGTTTCCTCCTGCCCGCCACAGTGAAGTGTGGTGAGTCATCGGCAGACGTGTGGCCTCCCAAGTGTCCAAAGGGCACCAGTTCCCAGAAGACAGATAATCGGGTGGAAGAGCATGTGGGTTACTTTGTTAACTATCTCTCAGTTGTCCCTGGAGGCTGTCACAGGCCCACAGCCCCCACCACAAGCCTTTGTGTTCCCCCAGCCTCATTGTAATTCAATTTGAGTATTCACTTACTTAGGAAATAGGACTAATAGCCATGGCTGCAGTTTTGTCTCCTGAGGGGAAGTAGCAACCGGGCAGCTCCAGCTTGCCCTCTGTGACCCGTGATATGCACCAGGGAGCAGCCCAGCCGTACACACCCTTGTCCCCTGAGAGGACTCTCCCTCCCTGCCCGTCTTGCTATGATGATGTTTGGTATTTTTCAAAACAGACATCACTCCCTTCGCACCTGTGCACCCCTGGCACTCTCAGGAGAAGGCTGTCTGGGTCGGTGCTCTGCTCTGTGAGCTCTGCCCCGCGGGGGAGCTGCCCCGGGAGAGCCAAGCCTGCCAGGGCTCCCGCGGTTAATTTAAAAGTAGAATGACGACAGAGACCAGAGACGAAGAAGCGTACAGGAGGAGACTTGGGTGGGAAAATCCCTTCTTGGCTCTGTCCCCTCTCGTGAGAATTGGGCGTGCGGTGGGGGTGGGGATGGGGATGGCTGGGCACCCCAGGCTTCTTGCTTAGAGGCAGCGTGACAGCAAATGAAAAGGCACAGCCCTCTCGTCCTTTGCTTGTTCTTCTAACAGTGTTTAGAGGTATCTGGGAAGAGTGTTGGTCGAGTTGCTTCAGTCTCTGTAGCATTCATTCTCCTTCACTACGATTCAGTCGGCCTGCTGAAAATGTGCAGCTCTATGGTCATCTGCCATTCCTCTGCATGGACACACCCCCCATTGCTCCCTAGAGTCAGAGATGGGTTTCTTTACACTCTGGACCCAAGTTTGTAGGACCTCTAAGAGCCAGCTCCCCTTCCTCAGCAGCTGTACTGGACGTCCCATGATCTCAGGACAGTGTGGGTCCTGAGAGACAGTGTGGGTGACCTGCTTCCAGCCTCAGTGCAAATGCAGTGGAGTGTGAGGCTGAGCTGAGACCTGGAGGCCTCAGGAATCTGCCTTCTGCGGGCCGTGCGCAACATCGATTTGGCGCCTGCGTTTCTTCCCACCACAGAGTTGCATTTGAGCAACATCTGTGCAACTCCTCTCCTCACGCTGGGTGGTCCTTATCTAAGTACTGAATCTGGAGTGGGCAGGAGGTGTCACAAAAGGTGGCTGTGAAGGGTGGGGCCTCAGCTTCCTGCATCTTCTGGTAAATGCGTCACTTGGCTCTTCAAACTGAGAGCATTTCCTGTCATTCTCGTCCCCTGTCTGCTCTGAATCTGCTCCTCTGACCTCATCGGATTGTCTCTGAGAGCCCCCTCCACCCACTTGTTTCAGGACAAGATTCTAGTGAACAGGGAGAGTAGGTTCTTTTCTTAGTCATTTTTACTGTACTGGAATGCCCAAGACAAGGGGCTTTGTCAAGAAAAAAAGTTTATTAAAAAAATGAGAATTAAGTTGTGTCATACTGGTACAAATTCTCATTGTTGAGTGCAGTCATAATGTGTATATGTAATGTACCAATAAAGATTAAAAAGAAAAAAGAAAAAAGTTTATTTACCACATAGTTTTGAAAGCCAGCACCCCAAGACTGGGTAACCTCATCAGTTCAGCCTCTGGTGGAAGAAGGCATCACAAAGGCAAGAGTTCTTGTAGGAGTGATTCTGTGGCAGAACAGGAAGCAGGAAAAATGCTTGCTCTTTTTACAATGACTTCTCTCTTGGGAAATAACCAAGGGCTCAAGAGAACCACACTCACCCATCCCAGGGCAGAGCTCCCAGGGCCTACTTACCTCCTGCAAGGTCTTACACCTCCATGGTGCTGCTGTCCCCACACCATAGCCTGGGGGATTACCTGGGAACAGAGTCAAGGCAAATCCAAACCATAGCAGAGGCTTGGGATCCAGTCCCAGGCTGGATATTAATCATCCATGGTTGCTTCGCCTTTCTCAAAACGTAGTTTCCTCATTTGCAAAATGTGTGAATCATAATAGTCTCTGAGAGCAATGTGTTTTGGTGGAAGAGAACATTTAGAAAGTATGTGGCCTTGTAGGCAGCACTTGCGATAGCTGTGAGAATGTGTGGCCATGATTCATCATGACCCTCACTGCTGGGCTGTGGGTTTGCTCGGAGACCACACATGCCACGGCTGTGTTCAGGCCATGCCGAGCACAACAGGGCTGTGAAACATGGCAGGGCCCTTCTGGAGAGATGGAGCCCTCCCTCTGAACTTGGCTGGACCCTCTCAGAGCCGTGTTGGAGTGTGAGTCTGCCTGTCCAGGCCAACTTGCCTCCTTCCTTCCTTGGGGCCAAGCCTATGCTTGTACCTGTGGCTTCTTCCAAAGCGTGTCCTCCAGGAGATCTCTAGTATGCTGATGTATGTCTGTTCTGAAAGACCCAGTCCGTACCCAGGCAACACAATCCATCACTCTCTGCTTTTCTCTCCACGTGTGGTTCAAGGCTGTGTTTTAGGCACGTCTTATACAACTCTTCTAAGGCTATAACGATGGATGTTATAGATTTGTTTGTGAATTATTTTTTCTTGATTTGCTGGAAATTCTTGTAAGGAATTCTGAGAGCACGAGTCTGGGAACTTTGTGACATCAACATGTCGATGCAGCTGCTTCATATGGTGATAGAAACCTCAGGATTTTTCTTTGGTGGTCAAGGCTACAATGTGTCTCCGATCTGAAAGTTGGAGAAGGGAGTTACTGTCTCTGTAAATGTTCTTATGTCCAAAGCAAGTGTTTTCTCCTTAAGGAGAGTAAGAGATGTTGGAAGGATGTGAGAACTTTGAGTATATGAATCAAAGTGTCTCTACTGTCTTTTAAATTTATCTTATTTTTTTGTGTCTGTGTTGGGCATAGACTCCAGGGTCTTCACACTGAGCTGTACCTCTAGCCTTTTCATTTTTGAGATAGGATCTTGCTTAGCTGCTCATTTGCCAACTTGCCTGGGCTCAGGTTAAATTTGTAATCCTCCTGCCTCAGCCTCCCAGAGACCTGGGCTTACAGACATCTGGCACCAGGCCTAGCTGATTTGTAATGGATTTTTTTTATCTCCTTGATATCTATGAGGTGAGAAGTCCTCTAATATTTATTTCTTTTGTATGATGATCATCTTTGGGGTCCAGTGAAGCTCAAAGTCACAGAGCCATAAATATATAGAATGACAGGGTATGGAGAGGTCTTAGAGATCACCAAGTTGGGCCTTGAATACATTAGGAATGAACTCACTCTTGTGTTCCACCCACCCATCCATCCATCCATCTATCCATCATCCATCCACATACTAGCCTTTGGCTCTGAAGAAAATGGAAATAAGATATGGTCTCTGTTTGCTGAGGTTCCCTGTCCAGCACCTTCCGCTTGTTTAAAAAGGGTCCGATCCGGTCTTGTACCTGACGTAGCCCCACGATGTTATCCACCACTGAGGCTCCTGCAGGGGTGGCCTTTCCAGCTCCATCAGCAGCACTTGGGCTGTGGGCCTTCAAGTTACGAAGGTCAAGGTCGGCTGTGTGCATCTGCCCCCTGCTTCCCAGAGGGAGCTCCCAAGTTGCCGTTTGGGCCCTGGGGAGGGCTGGACTTCCACACGTGTCTCCTCTCCTCCTCCAGCCTCACTGTCCTGTGACTGTTCCTCAGCCTGCCCATCCCGCCTTCTCAAGTTTTGGACCCATACAGAGCGAGGTCCCTTGTATACCTTGCCTACCATAAAGCACTCGGCTCTGTCCCCAAGACTAATGAAGCTGAGTGGTTCCATCTGTGCTACAGGCTGTGAGATCCATGGCTGGAACTTGGGATGGCAGAGGACAAACCTGCAGCCAACCTACTTCTGCTGCACCACTGGCCCCTGTCATTCCATCAGGGCACAGTGGTCGGGGGAGGTGTCAGGCCAAGCCCCAGCTTTGCTCCTGATCTTCTACATGGTCCCCCATTACAGCTCAGCTTTCACATCTTCCAGGTGGGCACCAACCTGCTCATCACTGGGTGTTTATCATATGCTTTAAGATTAACTTCTGGAGTATCTGAACGTTCTAAGTGTCTAAGTCTGTTTTTTGTTGCCAGAGCAGCATAATCAGACGCAGGTAATTTATAAAGAAAATGTGCTTATTTAGCTTATAGGTCTTATTTAGCTTATAGATCTTGGAAGTTAAGATACCATGTCTAGACTTCTAATGAGGGCCTCATGCTACTTCCTGCAAAACAGCCTGCCCTGCGAAGTGGGACCTAGAGCTCTCAAGATGTGGGCATCGTCTTTGGTTTCCAGCCTGGATTGATGGAGAGGTGACTGGATCCAAAGGTGCTGATCTTGTCCACAGGTTAACATACCGATGAGCTCATAGCTGAATGGGCTGCTGGGAGATGAGGGCTGGTTAGAGGGAGTAGACCACGGGGCATAACTCTGGGGGCTGCTGTGCCTTCGATACAAATGTCCCCTAGCAGTCCCATGTATTCAGAGCTGAGCTTGTGGAAGGTGAATGGGTTGTGGAGATGCCATAGTTAACTTGCTGTTAGGCGGAAGGGCCTGGTTGGAGATGGGTCACTGGGGTTGGAACCCAGAAGGCTGTATTCGCTTCTCCAGCTCCTCCCTCTCCTATGTCTTTCTCTCCACATCCTGGTTGCTGTTTGGGCACCTTTTCCTCTGTTTCGTCCTGTCTTGGAACTAACGGACCATGGACTAAAACTGTGAGCCAAAGTGAACCTTTCCTTTCAGTCAGGTGTTGTGTCTGGAGACCCCTATGTGACTAAGCAGGCATTGTATCTAGTCTCTGGCCTGTGTCTGTGCTGTGGATTGCTTCCCAGAGGGAGCTTCCACAGAGCGACATCTTTGCTCTGTCATGCCCTCGTACCATCCTGACTCTGCCTTGGAGCTAGCCAACACGGGCTGAACAGGAATCAGCTCCTCTAAGTTGTGGCTGCCAGCTTTTCTGTTAGAATGACAAGAAAGCTACCCAAGATAGTGGTCACTGCAAAGAGTTAAGAAATGCATTAGCTAATCCATTCCTGTGGAAAATAACTACTTCATTCAGGAGAGCTTCTTTGCTCTGGCCCAGTCCCCTTATACCAAACTCTGCCTCCCGGTACTGCCACATGGGGTTTGGGTTGCTGCTGGCCATCAGCTGTGACAATGTGTGGCAAGATCTCAGTAGTTCACCTTACCTCCAGGAGTCTTACTTTTCTATTTTGAAGAGTGAAGGTCCTAAAAATACTCACTTCCAAGTGTGTTACATCCACTACGTAAAGCCTTTTTTGTGACAGGATTCATTAACAGCTTCTCCCACATTCACTGCTTTTGTGGCCAACCATAGACTCTTGTTAGGGTAGCTGCCGAAGACACAGGGCTGAGGCTGGGGTCCTAGCGGGGCTGAGATCCCTGCACTTGGAGGAGAGGTGACTGGCACCTGCCTGAGGGCCCTGCCTGGAGGACAGTCTGTCAGCCCACCATTCCAGCCTCAGCCCTGGGAATGGACACCTGGGGGTGCTCTGTGGACACCCCTGCACCACGGGGAGGTGTGCAGTATGATTTTGAATTAAGGCTTCTTGGTCCTTGGCCAGCCCTTGTGTTAATGTTCATTGTTCAGTCAACATTTGTTGGGTGCCAGAAAGGTCTAGGGAACCCCACAGGCTCAAGCTTGCAGGCTGTCCCCAGGAGACACAGGGTCCTGGGCTATCTCAATGGCACCTCTGTCCTTTGTTACACCCTTGAGGTTTCCAGGAGAGGCGTGCTGACCTGACATCTCCCTCGACCTGCTCTGCCACAGGCCACCTGCTGGCTCCACTCTTGGGGTTCCCCCAAGGGCTCATGGCCAACCTAACATCCCCCGACAAGTCAGCGGTCAGCAGAAGGTTTTTAGGAGTCTATTAACAGAATTCCCCACACCAGGTGCCTTGAACATGAGAGTTATTCTCACCTTCCGGGTCCCAGGAGGCTGACATCAAGGTGGCAGTGCATTATTGGAAGTGGTCACAGGGAAGCTGCTTCCAGGCTCTGTGTGTCCTGAACAAAGAGCTGAGCAGAAAACTCCAGAAGTGACAAGAGTGAGATTTATAGTGAAAGTGTGTTTCCCGGGTGTGGGGGCAGGCTGGTGAGAAGAGCCTGGGGCAGGCACTGGGTCCCCAGAGGACCTGGAGGACTATAAGTTCTATAGTTGGGACTGACAGGAGGCATGGCCCAGGGAGCTTCCTGACTCTGCCCACTTGTCACAATGGGGCATCTGTGAACACGGGAGATTTTTAATGGAAGTATCATAGCATGCAAAGCCCACAGCGTGTGCGTGTGTGTGTGCATGTGTGTGTGTGTGTGTGTGAACTACAATCTGTATAAGGTTGGATGAAGGCCAAAGTCATACCTGGACTTTTGGTTTTGCACTTGCTTTATGGGGACAGAAGGGCCTTTGTCATCTGGTTTCCCGTTGTGCCAGTCTCCGTGGCTTTCTGTTGTTCCTTGTCTTTGCTCCACCTTCTGCCTCAGACTAGATTGCTGCTCTCTGAAGCTGTGTTGGAGACTTCCATGGAGGTAGGCGCCAAAGACATGTGGATAGACACGTGGATAGTCCACAGGGAGTGGACCTGTGAGCCGTGTGCCACGCGTCACACACATTGTCCCTCACTCCCTGTTAAATACTGGGATGCTGGGGGTGCACCCTGCATCAAAGGTGGGAGTCTGGAAGATGCTGGGACGCATCAGAGGTGTCACAACTGCTGAGCATCCAGGCGGAGACTCAAATGCAGGGCTGCGTGTCTCTTCGCTTCCCTCTGGTGGCTCCTCCCACTCCTCTGTGGGCGTCTGATCAGGCCAGTTCTGCTGTGGGCTCAGCAAATACAGAGGACACTGATGCCCAGGGGACTAGGCCCCAGAGGGCAGGGACCATAACCAGCCTTACCAGCTGTCCCAACGCAAACTTCCAGACCATGCAGATTACACAGGGTGCTGCTGCCCATCCTGTGAGGAACCCTGCTCTGCCAGCAGTTCTCTTCCAAGGCTCAGCTGTGGCTCATCTCCCTGCCCTGCAAATCTGACTTTGGTCACAAGCAAGACTGCCTCAACCTAAACTTGAGTGGAAAGTGCCTGAGTGCTCAGTGTCCAGTGCATGCCCAGGGCTGGGTGTGGAAGCACAAAATCCCCCATACACCTGTGCTCAAGGGCCAGAGAGGCCACTCAGGATGCACAACTTCTCAGAATTACTGCAGGCTTGGCCTTGGGATGGTGATCAGGGGCCACAGTGAGGGGTGGCCCAGGGGACACATTTCAGGCCACACAGTGGGCTGACCAACTGGAGAGGGAAGAGCGGCCCCCTGACTCTCTTCTCACTGCCATCTCCAGTTCTGTCCTTTATGGGCCTCAATGGTCTCACAGATCCGGTTGTCACCACAGTTGTGCTTGGTCTTTCTGATTTTTCTTCCGCAACAGCTGAGCCAGTTTTTCCCAGGGACCCGTGTACTTTCAGGAAAACCCAAATCAGCCTGGATTGGCAGGGTCAGCAGAGCCTGTCCTCCAGGGCACCACTTAAAACTTCTCCAGATCCTGCTCTCTCTTTTTTCCTGTAGCACAGCAAAGTCAGACTCCTTCTACCACCTTCTATTCACTCGTGTGATCTAGTTCCTGGCCATAGGCCACACTTTCCACGGATTTGCTGGTGGGTCCTTTTCACCAGCCAGTTAGATAAACTCTGCTTCCTAGTCCACAAGTTAAAAACCAGAAGAGGCGCAGAGATGCTAAATAACTTATCCAGGGTCAGAGCTAAAGAATCTCAGAAATGGGACCCTAAGGCAGGGGCTACTCGAGACTCATAACCACCATTCCACATACAGGCTTGTATGCCTGGAATACCTATGGACATTCATGTGCAAGGAAGAAGATGACTTTTAGACAGTCGCTCCAAAGGTAGATGGCAGGTAGGTAGATGATAGGTAGATGAATATAATAGGTAAAAGAGGAAGAATGATAAATTATTATATATAATAATTATAAATTATCATATATCTTCATCGATATATGATGCAGATGAATGTTAGGCAAATACATGGTAAAGAAAAGGTATGTAGATGAGCAAGAAATGACAGATCAACAGACAGATGCTCCCTACACATAAGAGACTACTAACCAAGAGCAGATAGGACTTCTTGGTTATTATTGTATATAGCCTTCTAGGTCAGTCTTTGAAAATTCCACCCAATTTAAGCACTAGCCTCAAGGTGGTCATTTTCTCAAGGAAGAAGTAGACCATCAGAGAAATCAACATTTTTCTTCATGGAAGAACAGACACAGGTGACCCACTGAGAGGCTTCTAAGTGCCTCTGCACATGATAGTGTGTCTGACTTGCCAGCAAGAGTCCCCTCTGTCGGGAGCTGGGGTGGGCCATGGGTATAGGCCTCTCCCTTAGAGCTGAGCACAAGGCAGGGTGACAAGTGTAGACTTCAAGATGCCATCTCAAGTCTCTGGGACACTGGATACTGGAAATAAAGCCTTGCTCCAGGGTAGCAGGAGGCTTACAGTAAACACAGTCGCTGTCCAAAGAGGATCATGTGTTTCCAGGGCTGCCTCCCCAGCATGGGTCTGCAGAGACTGGTGGGTGTGAGTCTCCATGCCTGGCATTGTTGCATGTGGTTACCTGGGATAGAACTCTGGCCCTTGCACTTGCAAGAACCACTAAGCTAAATCCCCAGGCTGACCAAAACATTTTAAAAAATTAATTAAGAAATAAGAGTCTGCTGGGTGAGAGGCGAGCAAAGGCCTCCCTGCCTGAGGACACTGGTCTCCTAGCCCACCCCTTTGGGAATTCCTCCTCTTCTGGCATTTTTGTGTGGCCATGTTTCCTAGATGCAGCCATGACGGTCTTCCCTCAAGCCTGGATAGCCTTCCATGCTGCCTTCCTTTTAAGCCTTGCTTGGCATAGAGTACAAATGTCTTCTGCCTCCTGCCCCTAAGGATGCTGCCGTCTGCAATGCTGAGTGCCGTGAGGATATCTTCACTGCCAGAGTGTCCTGGGGTTCAGACTCCAGCTCTGTAGCATATGGGGTGTGCTGCCCACCCCACGTGGTCCCATGCCAGCCTGGCAGAGTGTCTGAGCACCTGAGCAGGATGAGCCAAGTGACAGCCACCATTGCTTCTTGGCTTCTGTCCCCGCCACAAACTCCAAGCAGAATTCCCATCTTGGCGTCTTGACTTTTCTGTGACCAGAACCACTGCAGGCCAAAGTGAAGAGCTAGATGTGGATTCCAATCTGTGCCATGGTTAGCAGTGGAAGCTTTGGCAAATCCCCTGGCCACCGTGGGCCTCAATTTCCTTATCTGTAGAGTGAGGGATGTAAAAGCAACTATGTCATCGAACAGTTGGGGGGAAATGAGCTTCTATATGAAAGATACTAGAGCAGTGTATACATGTGGTTGTGTCACTACCTCCCCAGGATCGTGGGGACCAACCTGTGCTCCCGGAAGGCAATGTCTTTGCCACAGTGATAACTGTTGCTGAATCAGGTCTTGAGTTTGTCCTGCTTCAACATGTGTCCATTTTTGATTGAAAATTACTTTTGGATAGACTTCCGGCTGACTCGATCTGCTTTGCTGTCTGGCTGGCCAGTGAGTGCTGAGGAACTGCAGACAGGGAGGGGTCACCAGGATTTGGTGGCTGGACTTTTTTCCCCTCTGTGGTTTTGGGCAGCCTCCTCCATGACGGGCAGCTGCATCATCCTGAGACTGGAATTGCCGGGAGAGCACTGGGGTCATTCTGGGCGTCAGTTGGAAAAAGCTGCTGTCGGGTAAGGTCATTGGCCTTCAATTAACAGTCTGCCCCTCCACAGCCCCACGCCCCACCCCAACGGGGCTTGCTCCGATGTCCAAGCAACTGACATCGCTGCTGCCATTGGTTGAGACTTAACTGTTCTCTGGTTTCATCCTGTCCTTCTTGGGCTTAAGCACTTTTCCAGCCAGACAGCTCACCCGCCCAGCCTCTGCAGGGGGCACAGGGGGGAGGCCCCCCGCCGGCCAGTCCCTGGTCCTGCCGTGTTTCTGGATAACCACCGCGTACTCTTCCAGCGGTTCGGGTTCAGAGAGCTGGGCTGCTGCACCAGTTCTTGGCACCTCCCGGCTCTCAGTTCCCGCTCAGACATGAAGCCCAGGATGGAGGATTCTTCTCAAATGCATTCTTGGGAGCCACTGCAGACCCGCTCCCAGCCGGTTCTCCAGAACCCCTGGTCTAGCCAGGTGGGAAATATTGTCAACCCAAGAGTTCGATGAAGGTTACACACACCTTGGGGGCATACATCATGTGCATGTATATGTATGTTGGGAGAGTTTTAATTAATTAATTAATTTTTAAAAATGTTTTGGTCAGCCCGGGGATTTAGCTCAGTGGTTCTGGTGCCTGCCTTGCAAGTGCAAGGGCCAGGGTTCGATCCCAGGTAACCACATACAACAATGCCAGGCATGGAGACTCACGCCCACCAGCAATCACTACCACAGACCACAGTGCCAGCTATGGTGGCTCACGCCCATAATCCCACACTCAGGAGGCAGAGGCAGGAGGATTGCTGTGAGTCTGAGGCTGAGCTCAGGGCCAGCCTGAACTACGAAAAGCAAGACCCTGTCTCAAAAAAAAAAAAAAAAAAGTTTTGGTCCAGGATAAGAACTAAGTCATGAAGACAGAGGCCAGACAGCCTTCAAAGCAGAGACTGACCCGTTCCCGCGCAAATCTGTGACTTGTTAGCATGGATGGAGACAGAAGCACAGCAGCCACTGTAAATTTTACTGGTGATGTGGCACTGACACCTTTCCCTGGAGCTGTCCGAGGCCCTGTACCATGCCAAGCCTCTGGCATCTGATGTAAACACAGTTGATAACTCCGCAAAGAAATTGCCAGGCAATTTGTCCTATGGGCACCGAGCCTAGAATTAGAATCAGATCTTGACTTCTTAAAAGCGTTCTTGCTTTGATTTTCCAAATCAAAAATAAATATTGAAGACAGTTATCTTCCCCGAGCTCTCTGACTATATGCAAAGCAGTTTTCATCTGTTAATTTAGGATCCCGTGCATTTCATTCGGGCATTAGTCTGTGGAATTTGTAAACTCAGTATCAACACAGTCTGCGCAGGCTCGACTGAAAATATGCATGAGTAATTCTGCTCAGAGTTAATATTCTCCCATCTCAAGAAACCTTCGCTGTGCAATTTGCTCTTTCTCACTGCGGGATGGATGCATTGGTTTGTGTTCCTTTTCTTGCTATACTCAAAATACCCTGCAGGGGGCAGCAGATCACAACCTCCGCGAGTGTTGAGGTGGCCGCTGACTGGAAACTAGCCCTGGAGGGACACCAGAGCCCCACTAGTCCCGTTTTTTGGGGGGCGGGGGGAGCTGCAAACATGACCAGACCTATTAATTAGTTGCTCAAGGTGCCGGCTTTGAAGATGAAAAGTGCTGCGTGGAGCGCGCCGTGGCTTCCGGTCCATGAGATTCCTTTACCGACCTCGGTGTCTCTGAAGATCATCAGTTCCCAGCGAGAGGCTCTGTTGCGCCCTCGATGGTCGGTCACACACTGACCGCCCGGGCCCCTGTGCTGAGACCCCGTCCCGGGTGCTGAGCCCAGCTGGGGCCAGGGCCTTGGTGGTTCTGCGGCCCAGGTGGTGGTACAGAACCCCACAGGTCTTCCAAGCCCGAGGCCAACTTTGTGGCACAGGGAGCAGAGCTACATTACTGCTTACCCAGGAGAACAGGACAGGGAGAGGGGACCCTGGGGAGGGGAGGGGGTCAAAGACGCAGGTAGTCACGGAATCACTCAGAACTACGTGCTCCCCGATCTCACCTGGGCCCCGGAAGAGCGTGAGGAGACACGAGATACAGGTCAGGTGGCAGGGCACCCAAGTGAGGGAGGGGGCAGGGAGGGGCAGCATGACAGATGAGTGCCACCGTGATGACACAGGACAGTGCTGAGGCCAGGAGCCCTGAACCGAACCGCGGCCTGGCCCAGGATCTGAGTCTCCCTTTACCAGTTACAAATTAACCCCACACGGGCCGGGCGGGCACACTTCACTGCCCTTAGTGATGTAATGTGTGGGGAGTAAATAGTTCTCCTGGGTCCCCGGACCAGAGAGCCCGAAGAGAAACTGCTTCAGAAACTGAAATGCCTAGACTCACCGTAAACGGTTTCCGAGGAAGGGGCGGAGCCCCCCTGAAAGGTGTGCCGTGTGCGCGCCCCACTTGCGACTTGTAGGAGTCTCACACCGCGCCCCCGCCGTATTCGTGCTCCCTGGGGCTAACACAGGTCTGGAGCCTGTTTCGTTTATTTTATTTTTTTCCCCTACAAAACACTCTCAGCTGGAAGTTTACTCGTTAGAAGCTCCCAAACACCACGCACAGCGCTCTGTGGCACATCTCCTGCCCACGCTTGCTGAGTGGCTCTTGCTCAGGCTGGGGAAGGACAGACAGGGTCCAGTGCCGTCCAAACTGCTGCGTAACAGACGTTCTTCCGGTTACTAGCCAAGAAGTGGATTCTGGTTCTGCGTTTAATCACAGTGTAATTAAAAACGAGAAATACGGGGAGGAGAATGGGTTTCACGTGTGCACGGTGGCACAGGGTCACTGCGTTGCCCCTCGTACGCCCACCTGTCCCTCTCTTGGGGACCTGCCATTCGTGTGCCTAGGCTTGCGCCCCTGCTGTCCGTCTCACCTCAAAGGCCCCGGTGCCTGGATGTGGTAAGATCGGTGGGGTGTAGCAAGAGGGTCAGAGTGTTCGTGTGTGTGTGTGTGTGTGTGTGTGTGCTCACGTTCTGCGTGCCCGTGCATGTTCTACGTGCCCGTGCATGTTGTGCGCACATGTTTTACTGGCCATTAGTACCTGTCCACACCGTCTATCTCATGTCACACATTTTTATACTTCCCTGTCCAGACCTACCCCCGTCCTCCCAGGCCACCTCTCCCCACATACGCACTAACTGTCCAGCTCGGCAGGAAAGAGCCCCATTTTCTGGGATTTCTTTCATTTAACACTTACCATTTTTCCTGTAAGAATATTTTTCATTTCCTATAATATTTTCTTTAAGGACTACCAAGTTTTCTATTGATAGAAAATTTACCAAAAAAAGTATATATATACACATATATATATGAGATATATATATAGATATATATATATACACATATATATATGAGAAAACTAAAATTGCCTGCTGAGGTTTGGGATATGGTTTGAACAGAAGCTTGTGTGCTGGGAGCTTGGTTCCTAGTGCGTGTGGGGTGGGAGGTGGTGGGGGCTCAGGTGGGGCCCAGTCGGAGGGCGTTAGTCTTGGAAAGGGTTAAGGTATCTCTCACAGGTTCCAGGTAGTTTCCTCAAGAGCAGGCTGTTAAGAAAGAGCAATCTTGGGGCAGGGAATTTAACTCAGTGGTTCCTGTGTCTGCCTGGCAAGCGCAAGGTTCCAAGTTCAAGCCCTGGTACCACATATCACAATGTTGGGCGTGGTGACCCAGCACTCTGAAGGCCGAGGCGGGAGGATTACCACGAATTCGAGGCTTTCCTGGGCAACCTAGTTAGTTCAGGGCCAGTCTGAACTACAAAGGGAGACCCTGCTTAAAAAAAAAAAATGATGCTATGATGAGTACATTGCTTTGTGACTTTTTCCTCCTTTTGCTGTTTCTTACTCCACTAAATATTTGTTCCCATCACTTCTAATTGGTGTCAAATATACTCTCTCACACAGGCAACAACATTTACTTAAATTAGTCTTCCATGGTTATATATTTAGTTGCTCCAATTTCTTTAATATTTCAGTCAGTGCAGTGATAAATATGGTTGGAAAAGTATCTTTGTACAGCCCCTGCCTGGTTTCTTTAGGATAAAATGCACTAAGAGTGAATGCTAGTTAGTTAATGGGAATTTTGAAAGGTCTTAGATAAGTAGGGTCAAACAGGCTTCTAAAATATTGTACTAAATGCCTTCGCACCCAGAGCAAATAAGATCGTAACTCCCAGGATCATATATTTACAAAATGTTTCCCTATTTTTATGGGAAAAAATGACATTTATTTACTATTGTAATTTTTGAAAAGTGGTTGTGGTGATGAGGATCAAATTCAGGGCTTTGTGCATGTAGCATGAGCTACATGTTCACTTGAAAAATTTACTTTGTATTGATGTATAACTTAGATGAAGTGAACTCATTTTAAGTGTACAATACAATGAATTTTTATGGGAATAAATGTCATGATACCTGCCACCCAGGTGAAAATATAAAATATAATATAAAATATTTTTACAACTCCAGAAAGTGACACCTTTTTTCAGCTAGCAGCTGCCACCAAACATCACTACCCTTTTCTTCCTTTTACCTTGAACAGTTTTTCTTGTTCTTGACCCTCCTATTCCTGCACCTGGCTTCTTTCACACAACATGGTGCCTTTGACGTTCAAAACTCAGTGGTCGGTTCATTTCTTGTTCCTCTATCTGTTTCATGACATGGACAAACTCCACTGTATTTTTCCACTCTTCTGTGGAGGGCATTTGGTTGTTTTCAGTTTGGGGCCCTTATGAAATCTCTGGTAATGCCTTTTGGTAGACACAGCACCCAACTCATGGAATATGTGCCCAAGAGTCTTAATGTTGGGTCAGGCAGTATATTTATCTTTAGCAGGTACTTCCAAATACTTTTCTAAGTGGTTATATCAATTTACACTCCCACGAGAACCACTTGAGAGTTCCAGTTGCTCCACACCCTTGCCAAGGCATAGTATTTTTAGTCTTGTACACAGGGATATTGTGGTTTGTTTGCATTTTTATTTTTATTATTACAGGTGAGGTGGATCATCTGTGTTGACCATCCTGATTTCTTCCATTTTGAATTGCATGTTGAAATAGGCTTTTATCTTTGTTTTGTATTGGAGTGATTATATTGCTTACTAAGAGTTTTTGCTGTATTAAATATATACACAGGTACTTGGTTACCTGTGTTGTTTATATACACTTTTGTTTAGATTTCTCTAAACACTTTCAGGCTGAATGTCAACAAAAACCAAAGCTTCTGTGAATCAGGCATTACACTTCCGGTTACAAAATTAGTCCCATCACCCTCATACTTTACAAAAGAAACTGAGAACAAAGTGGTTAAAAACTTACCAAAAGTCATGCTGCTGGTAATCACCAGGGTGAGATTTACAGCGAGATGGTCAGGCACCAGAAATCAGACTTTTAGTCGCTATGTTCATCATCTTAGGACTTTTCAACTGGACCACTGATTCTCAAGGCTACTGGAGTGGACTGTGCAGTCTTCTTTTATAGTTATTCTTGGAATGATGACTTCATCCTTCTATGTGTTTGATTTCTGTTGAAGGAGGTTTGAGGGTCATTGGAAGAGGCCACGTGGACTGAGATTTTGTGGAGTTTAGACAGTGAAGAGCAGGACCTCCGTTTTCCTGTCCTGAGCTGAGTCCCTGGCCCTGGAGCTGTGTCTGTCGGGCCTTGTCCCTCACTCCTCTTGCTGGACTCTCGCAGCTGCCAGGCTGTGAGTAATGGCTTACACATGGTTCAGATCTAGGTTCTTCACCAGCTCTGTCCTGAAAGTGCTGAGCTAAATTTGCATTGGAGAGGAGGGTTTAGCTCATTCTCTCCAGTAATCCCCAAGACACCTGCTCCTGCACTTTTTTTTTTTTTTTTTTTTTTTGAGACAGGGTCTCATTTTGTGGTTCAGGCTGCCCCTGAGCTCAGCCTCAAACTCACATCACAGCAATCCTCCTGCCTCTGCCTCCCGAGTGCTGGGATTACAGGCGTGAGCCACCACGCCCAGCACTGTGGTATGTGGTACTGATTGCTGCTGGGCGTGAGTCTCCACACCCAGTGTTGTATGTGGTTACCTGGGAATCGAACCCGGGCGCTTGCACTTGCAAGACAGGCGCTGGAACCATTCAGCTAAATCCCTGGCCCACTCCTCAAATATTCTAATTGCTTTTCCCCTGGTCACTCTCCCTACCAGACCTCTGTCCGGAAACCAGTCCTCTAAATCATTTCTGGGCTCATCTTAACATCCATGTTCGCACATCATTCCTCAAAAACCTACTGTACAGAAGCATTTTATGATGACATCCCCCATATACAAGTTTTTGTATATATATGCAAATATATATATGAATATGAATCTATATGAATATATATGATGGTATATTAACACACACATGCACACATATGTTATAGATGCACATAGTAAAAATGCAAGCAAAATCCAGGAGATGATCTTTATTTTTCCTGTTTTTTTCCCTCTTTTCCTTTCCACTTTGTTCTATTCTTTGATTCCACTTAACTGCAGTTAAGGTGAACAGATGCTCTACCTCCGCGTTGTGACCCCTTCGTGGGTTGTATCCACACTTTGACTCAGAGGGAGAGTTTGACCCCTTTCCTTGGTTCTCAGTGTTGCCACCTACCTACTGCCCCACCCTCCCCACTTGTCACTCTCAGCCGCCATCCCTCCAACTTGTGACTGTACTGCCGGGCTCACCAGCTCTCCACGTAACAGTGTCTGTCTCTTGTCTGATCGTGTCCCCATCTGCAACAGAGCTTGGCACAATGCCCTGTGCGGGGTGATGTGTGGGGTGATGCCTCCCTCTCTTGCCTCCTCTGCGTCCCAGTGTCCTCAGCCCCATCTTCCTCCTGGCTTATCCCAAGTGGTCTCGGCTTTTTGTGTGGGATGCCTGTCAGAAAAGAGGAAAAGACTCTGATATGGGGAAAGGAGAGTGAGGAAGAGCACCAAAGAGGGTGGGAAGAAGGAAGAGGAAGT
>PVIR01032161.1:0-19374 GCA_004026965.1 Petromus typicus
CACACCCAGCAGCAACCAGTACCACATACCACAGTGCCGGGCGTGGTGGCTCACGCCTGTAATCCCAGCACTCGGGAGGCAGAGGCAGGAGGATTGTGATGTGAGTTTGAGGCTGAGCTCAGGGCCAGCCTGAACCACAAAGCGAGACCCTGTCTCAAAAAACCTAAAAAAAAAAAAAAGAAAAAATTACGAGAGGGCTGGGGATTTAGCTCAGTGGTTGTGGTGGCTGCCTTGCAAGTGCAAGGGCCCCAGTTCAATCCGGTAACCACATACAACAATACCAGGCATGGAGACTCACACCCAGCAGCAATCAGAACCATATACCACAGCACTGGGCATGGTGGCTCACGCCTATAATCCCAGCACTTGGGAGGCAAAGGCAGGAGGATTGCTGTGATTTCAAAGATGAGCTCAGGGCCAGCCTGAATTATAAGAGCAAGACCCTGTCTCAAAAAAAAAAAAAAAAAAGGTGAGAGATTGCAAAGCATATTTAACATGACTGGTTTTTGGCAGGTTATAAGAACAACTGATAGGAGGATAAAATGAGAGAGCCAGTAACTTTACTATTCCTTAAATAATATATTGTCTTCTGAGAGTTCATTATTTTTCACTAGGTACTCAAAAAGTCTCATCAAATAAAAACATAAAAATGGAAGCATAATTCTTCCACAACTAGTCTTGCCCCCCTGTGGGCCAGAAAACGAGTACAGAGGCAAATGCCAATGACCTGATTTCACATAAAGTTTTGACTGTGGTTATATTGTGTCAGTGTACCAAGAGCACATGAAATAAACATTGCTTTCACTTAAAACTCAGAATTTTGTCTTAAGATTTTTCCTAAGTATTTTATTTTCATATCCACTCTTATCTACTTCACGAAACTATACTGAAAGACATCTATTTAAATCAAATGGAAATAAAAAACAAAACAAAGGGCTGAGGCAGGAGGACCACGGTAAGGTCTAGGACAGCCTACACTACCCAGTAAGACCCTGTCTCAAAAAGAAAAAGCAGGCTGGGATCTAGCTCAGTGCTTCAGGCGCCTGTCTTGCAAGCGCAAGGGCCCGGGTTTTATCCCCCGGTAACCACAGACAATACTGGGTGTGAAGACTCAGCCCAGCAGCAATCAGTACCACATACCACAGTGCCGGGCATGGTGGCTCATCCTGTAATCCCAGCACTTGAGAGGCAGAGGCAGGAGGATTGCTGTGATGTGAGTTGGAGGCTGAGCTCAGGGCCAGCCTGAACCACAAAGCGAGACCCTGTCTCAAAAAACAAAAAAAAACAAAAAAAAAACAGAAAAACAAAACAAAGACATCTATTCAGTTTGTGTTTGACTGCTATGGTACAATGTTTAATGTCTGTAAAGAACAAACAGCTTGCCCAAGTAGATTATATTAACTTGGAGATTTTTTTGCTTCTACAACCTACCATTAGTTTTAAGGGCCAAAATGATATAAACAGCCAATAAAGAAAATAGCAATACTCCTGAAAGAAGATGAAACAAAGTAGCTTCAGATTTTTCATATGTTAAATTTTGGAGTTAATCAGAGGTCTTCTGATTTTTTTTTTTTTTTTTTTTGGCAGGGTCCCTGGCCTGATCTTTCAATTTTTATAAGCACAGAACTTTTTACCAAAGAGCTTCTCAAAATCAGTACAGGGCTGAGGATTGATCCTGGTAACCATATACAACAATGCCGGGCATGGTGACTCACACCCACCAGCATCAGTACCATATACCACAGTGCTGGGTGTGGTGGCTCATGCCTGTAATCCCAGCACTCAGGAGGCAGAGACAGGAGGACTGCTGAGTTTGAAGCTGAGTTCAGGAACATCCTGAACTACAAAGCAAGACCCTGTCTCAACAAAAACAAAAAACAAAAACACATCAGTACATAATAAAAATTTAAAAAGTTGCTCAGAATAGGTGGATATGCACTGGCTCAGCCAAAGCCTGACATAGAAAAGCCACAGCACCAGAGAACACAGAAGAATAGCCTGAAAAAGGGGGCTGGGGAGTTAGCTCAGTGGTTCCGGGGCTTGTCTTGCAAGCGCAAGGGCCCGGGTTCGATTCCCCGGTAACCACATAACAGCAACCAGTACCACATACCACAGTGCCGGGCGTGGTGGCTCACGCCTGTCATCCCAGCACTCGGGAGGCAGAGGCAGGAGGATTGTGATGTGAGTTTGAGGCTGAGCTCAGGGCCAGCCTAAACCACAAAAGCGAGACCCTGTCTCAAAAAACCTAAAAAAGAATAGCCTGAAAAAGATCAACCCAGCTGATCTCAAAGACTCTTAAACTTATTTAAGGCAACAGTGATTCCAAAAAGATTCAAATGCATACAACAAAATGCGCAGACTCACCTTAGATAATTCCTATATATTTTTTGTTCTAAATTCAGATACTCCTCATGAAATCCAGTGTTTAGATAAAGAGAAAGGAAAAAATGTTCATGTATCAAGTTAAGTCTGAAAATCTAGGTCAGAAGTAAAGAAACACTGTCTAGTTGGAGGGAATTTGTGTAGTATTCAACAGTAAAGAGGTTTAGAAACTAGCTTAACCCAGAACTAAAATTAATACATAACTCAAAATGAGAAACAAGCTTATTTTACCTATTGGCTGTATCACACATGGCTCCCGGCGTATCCATCTCTCTGCGGCAACCATTTTCTTGCTTCTGTTGTTTAGGTATTTCTAAGAAAGCATAAAAGTTACTGACTCTTTAATTATGCTTATATATTCCAACATTCCAATATTCAAGACTTTCTTGACAATGCAAGGCTTTTTGGGGGACAGAGTGAGGGATCAAACCCATTCCTCCAAGTAGGACCTATCACTTAGCTACACCCAAGGCCTAGTACAACTTCTCAACAGATTAACAGAAAAATAACATAATAGCAAGAAAAGATAGTGCAGAGTGGTCCACACCTGTGATTCAGAAGGCTGAGGCAGGAAATTACAGGTTCGAGGCAAGCCAGGGAAAGTCAGTGAGCTCTTGTCTCATAATAAAAATTTTTTGAGAGGAATAGGAATATAGTTCAGTGGTACAAGGCCCTGGGCTCAATCCCCAGTACCACACACACTCACAGTTAACTATCTAACTCCTAAGGTAAAGTGGTAAGAAAGTAATATGAAATATCCAAGAGGACATATAAATATTAATATACATGCAAAGCTCTGAGTTTGACACCCAGCACCACAAAAGGAAGAGAAAACACTTAAATAAACTGATAACTCACACTGAACTTCCATAGTTATATAATCTGCCAGTGTTATATAACCAGGCTTCATGTTGAAATAAATAGATTATACGCATTTATCACATAAGCCAAAAAGGCCAAAAGTTACAGCACTGAGCATACTTCCAGACAGATTTTATAACAATTAACCTACATATATTTTCATCGTCCTGTCATTCAAGAATTATGTGCCATTAACACTAACAATGGGAAAAAAAAAAAAAAAACAAGATGGAGACTATGTTTCTGAAGAGTCTGTCCAGACCATGATGAGTAAAATGTTGTCGTCCTACTACAGTGTGGTGACAAGTGACAAATGCATGGGAGGAGAAAAGCGGAAGGCCCTGAGCAAAGACCCTGCCAGCTCTGTACACTGCAGCACTGAGTAAGAGACAGCAGGTCAGACTGGCAAAGGCATCCACGACTACGTTACTGAAGACCCTTCCTCTCTGACCATGTTAGCTTCTGAAAGACTTTCTCTATTTACACATGTGCACTGTACAAAGTATAGTGGTACCTTAATTCACAAACTTAATTCGTTCCACAATACTCTGGTTTCAAAACTCATTCCACCATTCTGGTTCCATGTAGATGCTTTCAATTTAGCTGCAACCAGAACTGGTTGGTTTTCCAAGCACTGGGATCACAGGCGTGCACCACAATGCCCAGAACTGCTTAGCAGACTGTGATGGGCTATGAGTATGTTTCAGTGGTAAAGAGCTAACCTAGCAAAAGGCACTGTATTCAATCCCCAGCACCACCTAAACAAAAACAAAATAAGAGCCAGGCATAGTGGGGATGCACAACTTAAACCCAGCTATTCAGAAAGCTGAGGCAAGTCAAGTGTGGTGGCCCATGCTCCTAATTCCAAGACTGTAGCAAGAGGGTTGCTGAGCCTGAACTAAATAGGGAGACTGTCTAAAACAAAAAACAGTGAGGCCAGGGATTTAGCTTGAGTGGTATTGTGCCTATCTTGAAGCATGGGGCCCAAGTTCCACCCTGGTACAAAAAAAAATTGAGGCAGAAGAACTGCAAATTCTAGGCTGGTCTGGAAAAACATAGGAAGGATTTGTCTTAAAAAATAAAGGAAATTTGGGCCGGGGAGTTAGCTCAGTGGTTCCGGCGCCTGTCTCGCAAGCGCAAGGACCCAGGTTTGATTCCCCCGGTAACCACATAACAATACTGGGTGTGGAGACCCACACCCAGCAGCAACCAGTACCACATACCACAATGCCGGGCGTGGTGGCTCACGCCTGTCATCCCAGCACTTGGGAGGCAGAGGCAGGAGGATTGTGATGTGAGTTTGAGGCTGAGCTCAGGGCCAGCCTAAACCACAAAAGCGAGACCCTGTCTCAAAAAACCTAAAAAAAATAAATAAATAAATAAAATAAAGGAAATTAAATATGGGTGAGGATGAAGATTAGTAGGCACAATCCCCAGTACCAAACGTCAAAAAAAAGACTGGGTAATGTTTGTAAATGCCCAAAAATTTAACTGTCAGGCCGGGATTTAGCTCAGTGATTCCAGCGCCTGCCTTGCAAGTGCAAGGGCCCAAATTTGATCCCCAGTAACCACATACAACAATGCCAGGCATGGAGACTCACACCCACCAGCAATCAGTACCACATACCACAGTGCCGGGCGTGGCTCATGCCTTTAATTCCAGCACTCTCAGGAGGCAGAGGCAGGAGGATTGCTGTGATGTGAGTTGGAGGCTGAGCTCAGGGCCAGCCTGAACCACAAAGCAAGACCATGTCTCAAAAACAAAACAAAACAAAGACTGGGGATTTAGCTCAGTGGTTCCAGCAAGCGAAAGGTCCTGAGTTCGCTTCCCAAAAACCACACACCACAATGCAGGTGTGATGATTCATGCCTGTCATCCCAGCACTCGAGAGACACAGGCAGGAGGATTGCTATGAGTTGGAGGCTTGCCTGGATTACATAGCGAGTTCAGAGCTAGTCTGAACTTTTACAAAGCAAGACTGTCTCAAAAAAAAAAAAATATGGCGAATGTTTACATTTTTTAAAGGTATGACAGTAAAAAAGATTGCCATTAATCCCCCTCAAAATCCTCCTCTTCCTCACTTCGAACACTTATCCCACTGTTCTGGCACCTAATGTGGCAGTTAACAGAGTGCTCTTCCATGTCTTTCTGAAGTCTGATAGCATGCTGCAGGGGAAAGCCCCCCCCAGAAAGGCAGCCGCACTGCCGAACCCACTGTACGGGGCGCCATGTGACTGGGCTCTTGGGAGTCACAATGCCCAGGAAAGGCAAAAGCTTCACGCTGACTCAGGATGAAGGCAGCCATGACAGCACAGGTGAAGACACAGGACTCCAAAACTGCTGCAGTAACTGACGAGAACAATGAGGTACACGTGCTCACAGTAAGGGCAGTCCTTCCCGGGGAGCTAATGCAAATGTACATTTTCCAGAGGTCACTTTTTCACCTCAACACAGTCTTTAATCATACTTCACATTAGGGCTGCCAGGACAGCAGAGGATGATGACTGCTGAGCACCACAAAAGTAAATTAAAGCACATACCTCAATGAAAACAGGGATTACACTAAGGTGAAAAGGTCTGTCTTTGTTTTGTTTTTCCTTTCTGACAGTACTGAGGATTGAACCTAGATCTTTGGGCATGCTAGGCGAGTGCTCTACACCGAGGTACACGCCCAGACCAGAGTGTTTGGTTCCCTGGAGATTATGAAAATGTTCTTGAACTAGACAAGAGGGCGAACTGCACAACACTGAATTCGTTGAACTACCCTCTTGTACACTTTTTGATGACTATTATGGTGAATATATGCTTTGTCCATTTCACCACAATAAATATTGAGAAGAAAAAGACCAAAATAACTATCACAACACTAAGAAATAATGACATGTAGAAGGCTTAAAAAATAAAAAGATAAATAAGCAACCTGGAAGTGAAGCAGGATACTGAGAAAGAATGCTCCTCGAATATTCTTCCTCTGAGACAGGATCAAACGAAAGTGGACACATAGGCGGTAAAAGATCCATAACCTGAAACAGTTTGACAGTTAAGTGAACACTCTTACTACCACTGTAACAATGCTAAATTAATCCAAAAATGGATCTTTTTTGTAAATTTTCTCCCAAGAATTACCAAACATACATCATATAACTATTTTTAAGTCGAAGACTACAATATTCAAAACAAGTGCTTTCCTCTGTCTTCCAATTCTGTCTCGAATTTTGTTGTTTCTCACATCAAGAGGAAAGCCTCAACTAGAATGGTGGCACGTGTCTCTAATCTTAGGTTCCAGAGGCTGAGGCAGGAGGAAGTGTAAGTTCAAGGCCAGTCTGGGCTACATACTGAGTTCATGGCTGGCCTGGACTATACCACGAGATCATCTCTAAAAAATAAACCAAACCACCAAAAAGCAATAAAGGCTTTTCAATATAACCCCTGAATTTAAGTAAATTAACTATAACCCACTGCTAAATCTGAATGGCTACAGAAACACACACACAAACAAGATGGCAAGAGCAATGCATGAAAATTCTATTATGTATTTAGAAAATTACAAGACCAAAACATTTCCACTTTGGACAGAAATGCAAAGATGATAAACATATGTACTCATATCATTTCCAGGTCACTGGAGAAGACTGACAAAATTGAACTACTTTCCCAAAGGCAAGTCAGCGTTACTTACTGGGGTCAAACCTTTAAACAGACTGAAAGGAGACACACCAAGAAATTCTTTCCATTTCTTATGCCATTCTCCTTGCTTTTCAACAACAGAATGTTGTATAGTTGTGAGATCTTCTTTTATCCTACACCTATGGAAGCATAAAAAATAACTTAATTCTAAACATGAATATACAAAAAAGCAAGAGTAAAATTTAAGAAGAGAACAACAGCAGTAAGAAAGGGAAAGGAATGCCGGTGCAGTGGCTCACACCCATAATTCTAGCACTCAGGAGGCAGATACAGGATTGCCATGAGTTCGAGGCTAGCCTGGTCTACAGAAGTGACATCAGGGCCAGTCCGAACTACAAAGGGAGATCCTGTCTCAAAAAAAAAAAAAAAAAAAACCAGAAAGGGAAAGGAAATATACCTGAGAGCTCAACTACTACGGCACATATAAATTGAATAAACTCTCATAAATGAATATTCGTAACCTAAAATACTTTTCTTCTTTTAAAACGAGAAAGCACTTATAATTTATTACACTATATATTTTTAAAATACAATTTCCCCCGTGGCTATAAATGTCAGTTAGAAATTCTACTCCTTCCAATTGTCCACTGCTAAAAGAACCCATTAACTCCCACTCTTTCTGCTAAACTTTTCTGAGACTCACTTTTAATATTTAATGTAACAAAAAGATAACCTAGAAAAAAGTTAAAATTATTTCACAGATGGACACAGTGGTTTGTACCTGTAATTCCAGCTATTTGGGGGGTCTAAGGCAAAAAGATCACAAGTTTAAGATATCCTGACTCAAAAAAGAAATGGGAGGGCTGGGCCAGGGATTTAGCTCAGTGGTTCCAGTGCCTGTCTTGCAAGCGCAAGGACCAGGGTTCAATCCCCGGAAACCACATACAATACTGGGTGTGGAGACTCACGCCCAGCAGTAATCAGCACCACATTCCACAGTGCAGGGCGTGGTGGCTCACGCCTGTAATCCCAGCACTCGGGAGGCAGAGGCAGGAGGATTGCTGTGATGTGGGTTGGAGGCTGAGCTCAGGGCCAGCCTGAACCACACAGCAAGACCCTGTCTCAAAAAACCTAAAAAAAAAGAAAAGAAATGGGAGGGAAGTTAGGGAGGGGCCAGTAAAAACTACAATGTGTTATGTACATGTACAAACTGCCCACAATGAACACAATGATAATGTACTAATATAAATAAAAATAAAAAGGGGTGGGGATGTGTCTCAGTGCAAATTGAAACCTCTATACTATCAAAACATTAAACGATACAAAAGTAAGGAATTATCATGTAAAGGAAATAACTTATTCCAGATAAACAATGTATTATTATTTTTTCTTTTTGCCTCATGTTAACTATCCAAGAGTTTTGCTGAAAAAAACCACCCTACTTGTCCAGCAGTAAAATAAGAGGAGAGCTTCTAGTGTACCTCATATGCTTCAGGTCTGATAATCTTTCCCTCTGAAATTTAGTCTCTTTTTCAAGGTAGTGACGATCTACTGTAAATCCTGCTTGGTCAGCCTGACCGCGTTCATACTTCATCACTTTCAGGGCTTCATTTAGCAACTGAATAACTGTTAAAAGGTTTAGTTTTCCAGCCTCATAAACATTTCCTATGCGCAACTAAAGATTCAGAAGGGGAAAAAAAAGTAGAGATTCTTAAGATAACACACTATTACAAGAACGTATGTATGCTTTTTACTATTATTTACAAATTCTATCTTCAAGAAAGAAAGAAAGAAATACTATCCAAACGAAAAACTACATAAACAATTTCAATCCAGTGAAAACTACTATGGAAGAATTAACACATCATGGTCATTTCTGTATTATGCAATTAAAGAAAAACGAGAACAATACATTATATATTCAAATAATTACCTGGAGTTTTCACAAAGTTTCTTTAATATCAAACATTAAAAAATAAAGATTTGAGCAAGAGTAGGTTTAAGGAAAGGAATATAAATTCATTTTTTTTTAAAGTTGCATTATCAACTACATCCAAACTTGGTCATATTTATTTGGCCTGCACAGCTCCAGTGTTTTAAAATCACTTGAATTAGCTGCCAATACCTTGTAAATCATAAACTTCGCATTAAAAAATATACATCGATCATTTCACAACAAAGGCACATTCCTATAACTCAGCTGTTAATTGAATTGGCCACTAAATGAGAAATGGACACAGTGTGTACTTTACTACGTTCTGGACAAAGAAATGGTCAAAGGAAACTCCAACATCATGAAGTTGCTGCTATCTGCATAACTCTTATATGCAGTACTGTGTAACAGAATATAAAACTATAGTACTGTGCCATACAGCACAATTAGCAAAAATTATAGTACTGTATCAAAAAAAAAAAAAAAAGATATGAAGGCTATATAAACAAGATGTACCAAATGTATAAAACAGAAAGGTCAAGTGGTGGTCACTGAGTCCAGACAGTCCCTAAACAGACAGGTCATTAAACCAAGCTTATCTGCATAGTGATTTTCTCTGAAGACCTCATCACTATTGTTACATACTATTAATGAGCTTCTAACTCCTTCCTAAACCCTGTAGGAATCTTGAGTCTACAGATCTTCACTGTTATGAACTGGATGCAGCTGGCTTGAGTGTTATGGCGAATGTGAAGGTTCCCTGGAATCATAATAGTTTATCTTCACAACAGTGACACTATAATCAATACCATATACACTGTAGATTCTAACTGTGTCTACTCAGGAAGTTAGCTATCCAGATGGCAGTGTCTCATACAGATAAGGAAATAAGTAAACGAAGTTTGGGTTAAAAGGATAGACGGTAATACTACTGTGAAGGAAACAACGAAGCCACGAAATTGATAAAAGGAGAAAAAAGCACAAAGCAAGCATGGTGGTACAGCTGTACAATCTCAACCCACCAGAAGGATGAGGCAGAAGGATCACAAGTTTGAACAACCTGGATAACTTAGTAACTCAGCAAGACCCATTCTTAGAAATAAACAAACAAACAAATAAGGCTGAGAGTACAGCTCAGTGAGAAGGCCTTGGGTTCAATTCCCAGAACCACAATTAGTAAGTTAACATGCGTGAGCAAAAGAAAATTGAGCATTACAGGAATCAGCAGAAAAAATGAAATCATTCTGAAAAACATAGGAAAAAGAGACACTGACATCACAAAGCTAAAGAAGGAAAAGTTTTTAAGAGAAATTCTTAACAATCAAAATAAAAGAGAATCTAGAGATGGAAAGTTTACAAAAGGATATTTCAAAAGGTCATTTTTATTCTCTTCCTACTAAGGACTCTTGTACTCTCCCACAGGTATGACACAGATGCATATAAGGTATGGACAAATAATAAAGGTTGATGAGCCAGTGGCTCATGCCTGTAATCCCAGCACTCAAGAGACACAGGGAGGAGGATGGCCACGAGCCTGAGGCTAGCCTGGGCTACACAGTGAATTCAGGGTCAGCCTCAACTAAAAACCAAGACCAGGAGCAAAAAACTAAAAATTAAAAAAAAAAAAGGTTGATGGATATAAATATACACACCTTTAATAGTATCCCTTTTATAAAGATTTTACTAGATACACTCAAAAAAAAATTTTAAGTTTAACAGAAAAATATTAAGAAAAAATACACAATATATAAAATACTGTTTTCACAAGTTTCCTTAGTATCAAATACTTACCTGACTCATCTGTTTCTCAATTTTGTCAAGTAAGAGACTTGGAATATTAACAACAATCTTAGTTCCATCTAACTCATATTGGTTCACAAGACTAATGACTGAATTAATAACTTCTCTCTCTTTTTCCAAAACTTTGAGTGTTTCATTTACTAAGGCCCACAAAGATCGAACCTTCAAAAACAAAAAAAAAAGTGAAAATCCATTCATAATCTTTATTCACATTAAAGAAACACAAGTATAAATAGTTCCTCAATCTTAGAACAAGGGAGACACCCCTGACTTCTGTTAAGAAAGCTCAACAACTCGAGCTTACACACGGTATTACTGCCAAAGGCACTGGAAAACTGAGAAGTTTCTCGAGACTCTAGCTTACCACAATTTTCAAACAGATCTAAGAAATCTTTATATTACCAAAATACAATTAGCATTTTCTGTACTTTAACATGCAACCGATCTAACAAAAATTTTTCAGGAGAACTAATAAAAGAAATTGTCAAGAAGGAGGAAACTACTTCATGTCACTTTTAAGTCACTCAAGAATAAGCAGAGTGAACATGTAAAGAGCATTCTGGTTCGGCGTGGTGGCACACACCTGTAATCCCAGCACTCAGGAGGCTGAGGCATGAGAATCACCAGGAGCTTTAAGGCCAGCCTGAACTACACAGCAAAACTTTTTCACAAAACAAAACAAAGAAACAAAAACAAAGAAAACCAAGATTCTTTAAGAGCAAAAACTCATGTGGTGGTGGCATGTGCTTGTCATCCCACCACTCTGGGAGACTGCATCAGGAGGACTAGACATTCAATTCCAACTTCGGCAACTTTTCAACTTAGCAAGACCCTGTCACAAAATTTTTAAAAAAGAAGGCCTGGGGATGTAGCTACAGTGCAGGCCCTAGGTTCAACACCCAGTACTACTTCCTCCAAGCATCTTCAGGCATAGAGTAATGTATGTTCACAAAAATTCATCAACAAAAATATTCACGACAGGAAACTGATTGAACTTCAAGTTAGACTGGAGGAATACATCTGTCAATGATCTGCTGTGCCAGCCAGTTATTAATATATGTAGTGCTGCATATTCAAAACTGCTAAAACAGTTTTGACGTTCTCATCACAAAGCACAATAAATTAGTGATTTATGGACAAGTTAGCCTGACTGAATCAGTCTATAAAGTATAGCGAGATCAAAATATATTATAGCCCATAAATATAAATAATTATTACTTATCAGTTAAGATCAAGGCCAAGTACGGTAGCACACAATCTGGGATGCTGCAACAGGTCGGCAAGTCCAAGACCAAGGCAAATTAGTGACTTGGCAAGACTTTATCTCAAAACAGAAAAAAGAGCCGGGCTTGTCCCGTCAAAATCATCTCACCTTCTGAATTTTCTCTTTTATATTGCTTTGGTCATCACAGGGCTCCATTCTAGTAAAAATTAAATAACCCAATTAGTCAAAAGAAGGCCCAACAGTAATTCAATCTGTAAGAGCTAGCTGGTCTGCACACCAAGTCCCCAACAGTGACTCCAGCTGAAGGACAGGGAGATGCAGGCAGAAAGCAAGGAGGACTGTGCTCTCACTACCTGGCTGTTCACATTTACCTCACAGGGTGCTTCTGAGATTGTCTCCTCACCTGTGAGAGATAGACTCACATCTACCGCCATGTCCAGCTGTCAAGACACTTACTTTTTTATTTGATTTTGCAGTCCTGCACATTCTGATCTCAAACTCCGGACCTGCTTGACTGATAATCTGCAAGAAAATGCATAAAACAAAGACCACAATCCCATTACACAAGTAATGAACAACACAGACCAATGGGTGTTTTTGTTTACATGCTTGTGCTCAAGCCCCACGAAGTGATGACTGTGCGTGCTTATTATGCCACTCTGGGAGGATGAGGCAGGAGGGTTGGAAGTTCAAGCCCAGTATGGGCAATTTAGCAAATAGAGAGAACCTGTCTCAAATTATAAAACATTTTTAAAGGGTTGGGGACGTGGTTTAGTGTACAGGTCTTGCATTCAATCCTCAGAAACACAAAAAATAAATAAGAAAATTTCAACTTAACTATTTTGTTATTTTGGTTTGTTTCTTTTTTTGAGACAGGTCTTGCTTTGTCATTTAGGCTTGTCTTGAACTCAGCCTCAAACTCAGCAATCCTCCTGCCTCTGCCTCCAGAGTGCTGGGATTACAGGTGGGAAGCCACCATGTCAGGCACTATGGTATGTGGTGCTGATTGCTGATGGGTGTGAGTCACCACACCCAGCACTGTTGTATGTGGTTACCAGGGATCGAACCTGAGGACCTTGCGCATGCAGGGTAGGTGCTGGAACCACTGAGCTAAATCCCTGACCTGTTTGTTTATTACACAGCATCTCACAACAGGTTCCGGATTGACCTCAAATTCATAGTCTTCATACTTCGGCCTCAGGAGGGCTGGATCATCAGCATGTACCACTATATCCAACAGTATTTCAATTTTAAGGTAATTTCAAAGGACTCCATATCTTCCATAATAGACAATAAATCACTAAAGAAGTTATCTCACTGTTATAACTGTAAAAAGTTACACATATCCTATTCCTTAAGAATATAAACCTTGGCACTGGGGATGAATAGCTCATCAGTGCTGCACCTGCCTTGAAAGCACAAGGTCCTGAATTTGACCCCTGCTACCAGAAAAAATAAAATGAATTTTTTTTTAAAAGGGAGAATGAGCCTTGCCTGTCTAATACTATGGCACCAACGCACAGCACACAATAGGAACTCTCAAAAACTATTTGTTAATCCAGGCATGGTGTCTCACCCTTGTAATCCCAGCACTCTGAAGGCCGAGAATGGAAGATCACTACAAGTTCTAGTGTGGGCTACACAGCGAGTTCAAGGACAGGCTCAATACACAACTAAATCCTGTCTCAAAAAGACTTTGTTGACTAGATGAATCTAAGTACAAAATACAATTATAGTAGTTAAAGTACAGAATAACTAGTTGAAATAAGATGTAATGAAATATCTACCCAATACAGTTAAACATACTAAAAGTAATATAGCAGGCCAGGGACTTAGCTCAGCGGTTCCAGCACCTGCTTTGCAAGTGCAAGGGCCTGGGTTCCATACTCGGTAACCACATACAACAATGCCAGAAGTGGAGACTCACACCCACCAGCAATCAGAACTACATACCACAGTGCTGGATGTGGTGAATCACACCTGTAATCCCAGCACTCAGGAGGCAGAGGCAGCAAGATTGCTGTGAGTTCAAGGCTGAGCTTAGGGCCAGCCTGAACTACAAAAGTGAGACTCTGTCTCAAAAATATATATATATATACCATACTAATACAAAAGAATTTAAAGAATAAAATTTCAAGACAAAAAGGATACAAAATATGATCACTATTACAACTTAAATATACTGGACTTTTTGAACTAATTTCCGCTGAACTGTCAGTTACAAAATACCTTAACTTCTAATGATTTTATTCAGAAGTTATCAGGCTTTTAAATGCAACAATGATAGGGGGCTGAGATTTAGATCAGTGGAACCTCTTGCCTTGTAAGCACATGGTCTTGAGTTCCATCCTTGGTACTATAAAAACAAAATTAAGCTAAATTAACATAACATAACCTGCAACATGATACCTAATGTTTTGAAGTAGGCAAAGACTGTTTCTACTAAACTTGCATTGGTATTTGTTCAAAAGAAAGGAGTTATTTTGTAACTTACTGTGCATTTTCCTGGTATTTTTGGATGACATAATCTTGTCTTTGTAAAATTTGAAAAAACCTGTTACGAGCTACATGACATCTGGCAAGGCACTTGTGCATGTCCTGAGTCTTTACATTAAATGTTTCTGTAAAATGTAGAGAAGAATCTGCATGGACAACAAGATTACAGAAATCAGGTTTATAAGTACACAAAAATCAAATATGTTTACTGTTAACCAGGTCCAGTGACAGATGCTCTAGTTCCAGCACTCAGAAGATTGATGCAGGAGGATTGCTTATGTCAGAGTTCAAAGCTAACCTAGGGAATATACAGAAAATTTTATATAATTGACAACTCCTTGCAAGGCAGTATACCACATACAAAAAAGACAAAACTAATAATGAAATCAGGATGCCTTTAAAATAGACAACTAAAAAGGAATTCTCCTCCACTGTTGCTGGGAACGTAGACTGGTACAACCACTATACAGATCAGTGTGGAGATTCCTCAAAAACTAAGATTAGAGGTCCCCTCTGACCCTGCTATTCCCCTGCTAACAATATATACGAAAGAATTAAAAGTGTCATATCACAGCAACATCTGTGCACCCATGTTTATAGCAGCTCAGTTTTCGCTACCTAAATCTTAAAAACAACCAAAATGTCCATCAGCTGGAGACTGGATAAAGATGTAGTTTTTCTATAAAATGGAGTATTATTCTGCAATAAAGGATGACAAGTTTGAGTCATTAATACTCAAATAGACATACCTTCAGGACATACTCGTAAGTGAAAGAAATAGGTCACAGATGTGTAAATATCATATCTTTTCTCTGGTAAGAGAAAGTGAAAATGTAAATGAGTTCTAAGGGTGTATGACAGATACTGTAAAATAGAACATATTGAAAGGAAAATGGAAGGTAGGGTTAAGTAACAAGGGGAAAGAAAAAACTGGTGGTTACAAAAAAGGGAAACAAAGCTTACTTATATAGGTGTGAGGAGTTATAGGGTAGATATGGCAATAGGAAAATTAAATCATGTCATATGCTGGTACAAATACTCAATGCTGAGTGTGATCATGATGTACACATAAAATGTACCTATTTCACAATAAAATAAAATAGGCAACTAAAAAGACTATTTGAAGGTGAGTTATTTCACATAATTAAAACTTTCAGTTGAGGGCAGTGACATATACTTGTAAACCCGGCTATTTGGAAGGCTGAGGTAGAAAGACGCCAAGTTGGAGACTAATCTAGACAAGTGAGAAAGACCTTGTTTCAAAATAACATGAAAACACGGTACAGGATGCAGCTCAGTGGTAGAGGGCTCAGCGTCTGACATCCAGCATTCAATTTCCCATATCAGAAAGCAAGAGAGAAAAAGTAAAATCAAATCACTTTCACTGCACCATGACCTTAACTTTCCTTCCTAGTAAGTCCAACAGGATAAGACAACTAAATAAAGCCATTCTCCACATCTTGGGTCATTTCTGGCTATGTTACTTAAAGTGACCAAAGTAGACCTCAAGAACCACCCAAACAAATGCTTCATAACCCTAACTGTAGTGTTTCTTAACGTGTTCAGCACAGTAAAGGTATGGATATTCAAGAAACCAGGGACCCCACACCGCACTTACTGTAACCTATTCATATGCAAGCACAGTGCAAAGAAACCACCGCAATTTCTAAATATTTAATAGGAAATCGTTTCACTAAATGAGCAATTCTCTAGGGACTGAAAATGCTGACTGCAACTGCTTTAAATCAGAAAAAGGACAATCCACAATAAACAGTTAAATCTGTACACATATATTTATCTCACATAAAATTGTTCAAGATACATGTAATTGTAGCAGTTCATCTACTAATGTATGAAATTGCAAAAATGCTTATGGTACATTTAAAAATATATGTGTTTATAAAGAAGGGTCACAGATATAGAAAATAAAATGGGAAAAATGCTTATCACATTATAGTGAAAAATAAAAGCTTCCATAAATTTTTTTTTTTATCTTTTTTGAGACGGGGTCTCGCTTTGTGGTTCAGGCTGGCCCTGAGCTCAGCCTCAGACTCACATCACAATCCTCCTGCCTCTGCCTCCCGAGTGCTGGGATTACAGGCGTGAGCTACCATGCCCGGCACTATGGTATGTGGTACTGATTGCTGCTGGGCATGAGTCTCCACACCCAGTATGGTATGTGGTTACTGGGGAATTGAATGCGGGCCCTGCGCTTGCAAGACAGGCGCCGGAACCACTGAGCTAACTCCCCGGCCCAAAGCTTCCATAAATTTTTTAAAAAGAAACTAACTTGAAAAAGATGGAAAAAGGACATGAGCATACGCTACAAAACAGTACAAACTGCTCTAAAACATGAAGCAATTCCCAACTTTACTAATTATAAATGAAATACATACTAAAACTATATCTAGAAAAAGGTTTATAATGTTTTTTGAAAAAATATACTAAATACAATCCAGAAAAACATTCAAAAACTGGGAAACCAAACTGAGAATGGTGGGACAAGGTACCTCAAGGTACTCGAGAGACTGAGGCAGAAGGATCACCAAAACTTCAAGGCCAATATGGGTTATGTAGTGAGCTCAAGGTCAGCTGGGACTACATAGCAAAAGTCTGCCTCAAAAAAATAAAGGAGGAAAACCCAAATTTTAGGGGCAGAGGGGTATGTTTGAGACAGGGTCTCAGGCTGGCCTTGAACTCAGTGTAAGGCTGGTGACAGTACTGCCTCAGTCTCTCAGGTGCTCGGACTACAGACATGCACCGCCATACCCAGCTTAATGGTATAGTATTTAATAGTATAATAAGATGTGAATTACTTCATGTTCACGAACACTCCATGATTATATAAAGCCTTAATATTAGGGGATTCAAGTTGAAGGACATGTGGGAACTCTATACTGCTGCAATTTTCTGTACATCCACTATTAACTTTCATAATATTTCTTTAAATAAAGTTTTGTAGAATTTTTTAAAAATTAAAATTTCACTGAGATTTCATTTAAATATCTGATCATAATTATGCAGAAATGACTTTGAGAAAATAAATACTCCCCATACACCGAGAATGGAAGTATAAACTGACCTCTACAGAAAATAATCTGGTAATAACTAGCAAATTACAACCATATAGTTCCTTTGGTCAAGCAAATCACCTTTTAGTAATTATTTATATATACATACTTAAACATATACAAACTGAGATAGGTATAAATTTGCACCTTAAGGACAGGCATGACGCACACCTGTACTCCTAGCACTTTGGAGGCTGAGGCAGCAGGATTGCCCTGAGTTTGAGGCCAGTGTGGAAGACTCCGTAAGTTGAAAGCCAGTCTGAACTACAAAGCAGGAAGACCTCTCAAAACAAAACTTTTAAAAAATTTGTGCTGTAATATTGTTCTTACAGCAAAACATCAAGGGGAAAAAGGCCAAATGTCTATCAGTCAAAAATTGATTAAATATATTAGGAGGTACCTATTCGTGTAATATTAAGCAGTTCTAAAGAAAAAGAAATGAGAATCAGGAAGCTCTATAAAGTGATAAAAGATGGACTCCAACACTATTAACTTAAAAGACCCACAAGCAGATTTGTATTTCAACTGTGACACTCTTAAAGTCAGGCACGGTAATGCACACCTATAAAACCAGCTGTGTGGACAACTGAGCAAGCGCATCAGTAGCACGTGCCTCACCTGGGCCTCCGTGCCTCACGAGAACCTCGCGAGGGCTGGAGAAGCAGTTCCACACACCTGGGCTCAGCCCCCACCCCAAAAGGAAGAAGAGAAGGGACCAGAATATCTGCTCATACGACAGGTTATAATGGTGCTTCCACAACGGAAACAACACAGACAGCAGAGGTGGAAGTCAGACTTTTCACCTTCTGAGTTCTGATCCAAGAGAATGAACTGGCTACTCATAAACAGCTGAGGTGAGTTCAGCGTGGAATACTGGCCGAGCATTTTCTAGGCCTTGGGTTCAACCCCAGCACAGCAATAAATATACACATACATAAACATATAATATATGCATAAAAAAAAACACGAAGAGGAAATAAACCAATGATACTTTCAGGAAATCAGAAGACAGAAAAAAGGTCAGTACCTCAACTTTTGTGCTTTAATCTTTTCTGTTTTATGAGCAAAATCTAATTAAATAGAAGAACATATTTAATAAACTATAAACAGCATTCTTTTAAGTATTACCTCTAAAATTCAACTGTTTTTATTTCTATAAACTAGTCAGTAAATCAAATCCTTTGGAAAGCAGACATTTCCAACACATTGCCAATAAAATCAAAACCAGAAGTGCCGGGCATGGCGGCTTATGCCTGTAATTAGGAGGCAGAGGCAGGAGGATTGCCTAGAGTCCAAGGACAGCCTGGGCAACATAATGAGTTCCGGGCCAGCCTGAACTACAAAGGAAGACCCTGTCTCAAAAAAAAAAAACAAACCCAAAAACATAACGCCTGTCTGGCAAGCAGTTCAATCCCCAATTCCAACAAAACCCTAAAGAGCTGGGTGTTATGGTGCACACTTATAATCCCAGCACTGAGGAGGCTGACAGGAGGATCATCGTGAGTTCAAAGCTAGCCTGAACCACAGTGAAACCCCTTCTCAAAGAACAGGAAAAAAAGAAAATTATGTATCTACATAATCTGCTAAGTAAGCCAATGGCTGTATTTCTGAGTTCAGCAAAGTAAGAATGCTTCCTACATTTTAAAGCACTGTAAAAACAAAAGAAAACAAAGAGAAATATGTAACAGAGATCTTAAATATTTATTATCTGGCCATCTATAGAAAGTATTTCCTGGGCCAGGGATTTAGCTCAGTGGTTCCAACACCACCTTGCAAATACAAGGGTGCAGGGATGATCCCTGGTAACCACATACAACAATGCTGGCTGTGGTGGCTCATCTCCACCTGAAGTCAATGCCACATCCCGCAGTGCTAGACATGGTTGCTGTGCCTGTAATCCCAGCACTCGGGAGGCAGAGGCAGGAGGATTGCTGTGAATTTGAGGCTGAGGCTCGCCTGGGCTACATAATGAGCTCAG
>PVIR01032162.1:0-18871 GCA_004026965.1 Petromus typicus
AGTCCTGTTTTCAGTTGCCCATGCCCAACAGTGCAAGGAACAACTGGGCCCGCTGTCAGACAGTCCTAGTAAGTTTTCAGATGAGTTTCAAACGTTAGGCCTTGTATTTGGTTTGCTGTGGCGAGATGTCCAATACATGTTGGTCACTTTCTGTACCCTCAAATGAAAAAGAGTCTTACACAAGGCTAGAAACTATGCAGATGGGCACTGTGCCTTGAAGAAGGAAAGCAATCAACCTGGAGAGGCTTTTGTCCCTTCAACAGAGTCAGACTGGGGCTATAGTACTCAGCACAGTCTTGAGAGGATGTCTAGTGTAGTTGCTACTCTTATCCTGGGGATAAAAAGGCCCATTAAAAATCTGTTAGTCATGACAGAGGGTGAATCTGACAAGGTCAAGAGAAAAAGCCTGCTTTGTTTTATAACCAATTAGCAGAGGCCTTCTGCAAGCATACCAAAATAGATCCATCCTCCAGGGAGGGAGAGGCACTGACAGGATATCATTTTATCTTTCACTCAGCCCCAGATACTCAACATAAACTACAAACACTTCAGATGGGGCCACAGACACCTATAGCCTAATTGTTGCATATGGCCTTGTCTGTGTTTAACAATTGGGACTTGAAGAAGGGACAAAGGAGAGAGGATAAGATTCCAGTCATCATAATTGGTGATGCTTTACACCTACCCAGGTTGTCTAGGAAAAACTCCAGGCCACAAGGGAAAAGAGTTGCTGTTTCAAGGGCAAGAAGACTCAACACCAGGAATGAGATTGCGCTGAACCTGGGCCTGCTCCACATGCGAGGCAGCAAATGTGCCTGAGTCCTGGGTGCTGGATGTCTGACCATCTGGCTCCCAGAGAGGGGCTCGGCCAGCCAGAACTCTCATTTCTTGTTCTGATGACCGAAGAGGCTCTGCAATGCCCCTGCCCGTGGGCATCACCATCTCCTCTGAGGAGCCCATGTAAACTCGATCATCACGGATGAGCCAATGTGACTGCATGTTGGTACAGGGCAGCCTGCTTTGTTTTGGTTTTTCTGAGACAGGGTCTCACTTTGTAGTTCAGGCTGGCCCTGAGCTCAGCCTCAAGCTCAAATCACAGCAATCCTTCTGCCTCTGCCTCCCAAGTGCTGGGATTACAGGTGTGAGCCACCACACACTGTGGTATGTGGTACTGATTGCTGCTGGGTGTGAGTCTCCATGCCCAGTATTGTATGTGGTCACCGGGGGATTGAACCCGGGCCCTTGCAATTGTAAGGCAGGTGCTGGGACCTCTGAGCTAAATCCCCAGGCCAGCCTGCTCTGTTTTTGACTCGCTTCCCTGCTCTTAAGTCTGTAGCTGTCGCTGGGGTGGAGGGGAGCGTGGTCAGAGATTCTTTAGTTCTCCTCTGATGTGTCACTTGAAGGACCAAATGTTTAATCAGGAATTTTTAATTGTCCCATAGTGTCCTCTTCCTTTGCTAGGAAGATTTAAAACTAAATTGGGGATAATTCTCAACTTCGGGTTAAGGCCAAGTGGATTTTACTTGTTGGCGCTACACCATGTCTCTCTCACAGAATTAGCTAGCAAGTGGATCCTGCTCCATGATATAATGGAATAGCTGGTAGGGCCAGTTCTGCTATGGCAGTAGTTCTCAAAGACCCCACCTGGTTCCCTAACCCCAAACAATATCTAATCAAAGAAGAAGCATGTTGTTTGGGTATGGTAGCACATGTCTAGGATTCCAGCACTTGGGAAGTTGAGGCAAGAGGGTTGCTGTGAGTTTGAGGCCTGCCTGAACTCCGTAGTGAGTTCAAGTCCAACATGAACTATGTAGAAGGAACTTGTCTCAAAAAAGAGGAAGAGGCACATAATGTCCTTGAGCCCTTTGGAAATGAGTTTCTCAAATACAGCCTTCTGAAACGCATCAGCCCCCTTGGAATACTCCATTCTCCCTGTAGCAATACCCTGTACAATGCAGGATGGTACAAGACCTCCATGTTGATAATGAAGCTGTCACTCTAGTCCATCTCTAGCAGCAGTTCCACACACAGTTCTCTCCCAAATTCCAAGGGAGTCTCATTGGTTTTTAATTTTAGATTTAAAGATTCATTTTTCTTCATTTCCCTGCACTTTGAATGGGATAATCCAATTACAAGACAAAAGCAGCAGCACACTGAGCCAGTTCTCCCACACCCACACGGTTTAGACATAGCCTGTATCTTTTTTTCTTGGGCACTGGAGGAAGGTTTAAGGAACTTAAAGCTTAAACAGGAAGCCTGTGGTATGTAGTTGATGCTCCAGATTGTAGCCCGTGTGTCTTTTCTTATCAGGACACAGAATGATCTAGGTTCACTTGGTTGTATCTGCAAAGAGGCTGAACCCAAATCAGGTCACATCATTAATATTGGTATTTAGGGCTTCGAAGTATTTTTCCTTTTGTTTTAAAATTGTTACTTGTTTAACTGTATATGTTTATGAGGTACAGTGTGATAATTCAATATATCATATGATCAAAACAGGGTAGTTAGCATTTACATTTAAAATTTTTGTATTAACATGTCATTACTGTACATATTTTCAAGATACAATGCCATATCTTAATAAATGTGTACAGGGTGTACTGATAAAATAGGAACAAATAGCATTTCCATTTTATTACTTTGAGTTAGAGCTTTGAACTCCTTAATAGTTATTCACAAAACATAGGTTCCTGTGGAATTTATTTCTTTTCTCGAGTTGTGTTTGACATCAGCATACTGTTTTGGGAAACAATTCAACAAGTGATGTGTGGAGAATATCTACAAGGAGTAGACGTTCCACAGTATGATACTTGGGCTTTTCAAGATCTGCCTCCCTTTATTATTTCTAGACAAATAACTGGAACTGATCAGTCTGACCAGAGTGGAGACTAACTTTCTCTGATATGAAATGAAAGCAGTAGAAGAGAAAAATGCAAGTAGGAAGACTTAGTCTGGGGATCGGTCATGATAGTTTGGACCAGAAGGGCAACAGAAAAGGCTGATGTAAGAGAACATGTGGAGGGTCAGAATTTGATACACTGGCCAGGGCAGTTCCGTCCCGCCTCCTATCTCTGTTGAGAAAGCCCTTCGAAGCTCAGGAGTGACGCGTGCATTCAGCATGTGAGGCGGATGTGCTAGGCTCACCTTAGTAGGTATTGAAAGGGGTCGGAGGCTCAGAAAGCCAGTCCGTTTGAATAGGGCTGTGATCGGGATGTGCAAGCGTATAAAAGGACAATCTGACAGAATTGGTCAGAAACATTTCTCTGTAGTTCATTAAATCTCTTCATTATTTTTTTTTTCATGAAAAATCAGAATCAATACCCAGGAAAAGTTGTAATGGTGCCCGTAGAGTTCTTTAAGCCAGAGACTAGAATATAATATCTGCCCCGTGTGCCCTCACTGTGGTCGGATGATTGTGTATGTCATGGAAAAGAGATCGTCCAGCTTTTCAGAAATTTCAGAGTCAGATAGAGTTTGGGCAAATTCTTTACTTGCTTTATCACCTGAAATATGAGGATCTTCTTTTACCTCTCAGTTTGGGATCAGCAAGGAGATATCCATATATGGCCATGAATGCCCTGTGACACTTCTTGTCAGAAGCTGCCCTGGTCAATCAGGTCTCCAGGTCTATGGGCACAGCACCCATGTTCCACACACTTCCCACACTTCCAGATGCTTTCAGCTTCCTTCAAATCTTGACTGGAAGGCAGCTGCTTAGCTTTTGCCACACATGCAAAAAACATATATTAAAAACTTAATTATATTCTGATTTTTATTAAGTGCTGGATTTATAATTCATTGCAGAGAATCTTTTTCTGCAGGAGCAAATGAACTGGAAATCATCTTTCTCCCCCCCACCCATCTTTTCTTTGAATGGTTATATGAAATCTTCAGATACATGAAGAAGTCATGGAAGAAAAAAAAGTCCCTATTGGGAGAACAGGAGGGATGCTTCCTGTGACATAACTGAGCCACCGGCCTGGAAAACACAGTGACAACTTAATTGAACAACTGATTCAGCAACTGGTGGAGCTTTCCATTTTCTTAACAAGACCATCAATTACCATAAAAACAGAACATACTGCGCTTCTTGCATTTGAAGCAATGCTTAGCAATTAGGGGATGGCATCCATTGTGTGGAACTCAAAGAACAGATGACACGCGAAGTGCATCCGGACTGACTTTGTGTACGTTCGGTTCATCTTCTTGCAGCAATCTCTCTCGTGGAGGCTGAGCCCCGCTCACCTCGTCGCTTCTGGCCCTGGTAGCTTCTTGGCCAATCCTCCTTGTTCTACTTGCTGCACCTATTTTTGGCTCCCCTTGGCTGTATTCCATGTAGAGGTTGCTAACCAAAGCTGCAAGCACGCTGTTGCCTGCAGAGCTGACAGGAGGTGGAGGTGGATGAGCAGATTATGCAGCCGCCAATGTGCCAAGAAATTGCAGCCTCCGAATTCCCAAGGGGTTTCAGTTATGTCGGAGAGGCAGTATGTCACGCCGACGGTTGGTGGCTCAGTTAGCGGTGAGCAAGTAATTCTCCAGTCAACTAAAAGTCATGTTGGATGTACATAATTGTTTACTTTAAAATATTGATTTTACTGGTACATTTTTGGAATATATATAATGATCGCATTCATCATAGGGTAGTTGTACCTGTACATGATATATCTTGATTCTTCTTCATTCCCAAACCCCTTGCCTCCCTTCAACCCCTTTTTGCCTCCTTACTTACAAAAGCTTTGTTTTTGTTTTTCTCTTTGAGATATTTTTTTCCCCACCTTTTCTTTCCCCTCCCCCTCCTTTGTACCCCTCCTTGTTTGAACAATTTTCTCTCTTTCTCAATATCTATTATACATTTTGAGTCTTATTTGCCCTCTCGGTTTCTTATACCAGAGAAACAATGTGATAATTAAACATGCATTTGATTTATTTCACTCAAGAATATGATCTTAGGGTCCATCCTTTTCCCTGGAAATGCCTCAGGTTTTTCCTTTATGCTTGCATAGTACTCCATTCTGTTAAAAAAAACCAAAAAGACAAAAAACCATATCTTCTTTATCCACTCAACTGCTGATGGCCTTTTGGACTGTTTCCAAGATTCAGCCATTATACATTATGCTGCCATAAACATGGATGCAGTATCTATATTGCTGTGGTATGATGCTATTAATCCTTTCAAAACTAAATGAAGAAGGGGAGTATCTGGGTCAGACAGTACCTCTAGTTTTAGTTTTTTGAGGAATCTCTACCCTCATTTTCATATTGGTTGCATAGCATTCATTATTGGTGGATTTTTTGCTAATGGCCATTCTTTTAGGTGTGAGATAAATCTCAGGGTTTTAATTTACATCTCTTGAATGACCAGTGATGTTGAACATTTTTTCATGTATTTTCCATTGTTAGGTGTACATAATTATTTAGATTAAGAGGAAACTGAAAACAGAGCTAACCTCAAAACAGGGCTCCATCAAACTCTTAAACATAATAGCTGGATGAGAAATAAGATGTTTTGCTTCTGTCATTGCTGTTGATAAAACACAATCTTACCTATTGCTTATGCTTATGTGCATCATAGCAGCCAATCATAAGTAATGACAGTACCTGGCACTTATAATGTTTTATGGATACCTATATTATACAGTCATGCACTGCTTAATATGGGAATATGTTCTGAGAATTATGTCATTGGTTGTTTCATTGAACATCATAGAGTATACAATACATGTACTAACGTGACGCCATTACTAGGTAATATAACTTTATAGAACTCCATAAACATATGTGGTCTGTTATTAATAGAAATGTTATATGGAAAATGACTATACCCTATTAAAAAAAATCTGCAAAATAGTTGGGCTGAAGATTTAGTTCAAGTGGTACCATACCTATGTTGGAAGCACAAGGGCTGGAGTTTTATCCCCAGTATCACACACACACACACACACACAAATGAAAGTGTTATTTAGCCAGGTCTGATAGCTCACATCTATAAATTCTAGTACTCAGGAGGCACACAGAGGCGGGAGGATTGCCTCGAGTTCAAGGCTAGCCTGGGTTGCATAGTGAGTTCAGGGCCAGCATGAACTACAAAGTGAGACCCTGTCTCAAACTAAAACACCTGTGAAATACAATATAATTGCCCTCATTTCACAAATGGGAAACTGAGCCAGAGCAGTACAAATATATACACGAGGCCAACCAATCAGTGAATGGTGAGCTGAGATTTGAACTCAAGCAGCCATCTCTGTAGCTTATTTTCTCCATCATTGCTACCTTCTAGCTAATGGCAAGTCCTTTACTTACTTTTTGCATGAGAGGATTTGTTCATGCTGTTACAGGACACCAGGTTTGTTGGAACACCCCTTTGTGTGCTAGTGTAGTTCTTATCACAGCTTAGGTTGGGATATTGAGCTTGATCTGCTTGGCACCAGGAGCCTACATGGGGGGGGGTGGGTTGGTACACTCCATTCTCTACTACTGGACAAACAATCTGTGCACTGTGTCAGTGGGGCCACTGGTCTCTTCTAATGGGCTCCCCCCCCCAATTGAACAGTCAAATGAGAACCTTCAATTCATTTTCTTCTACTTACTGGGAAGAGTCAGAGACCATGAAGGGTACAGTATGAGACAGGGCAGCTATGTGACTAAATTATAACTTCTGGTTTAGGGAAAATCTACCTCTGTTTGCTCAGTGGAGAAAATGGCCCCAGTGCATGAGGAGTATAATAAAATGTCTGGTGTTAGAGTTTCTTTTGTCTTTTCCTTGGAAGTTCAAAACTGGGTGAAGGATGGAAGCAGAGAAAGGCATATTCTGAGAGCTGTTCTTACTCAGAAAGCATTGCACTGTCTGCTTGGACAGCAGGGTGGTAGCTGGATGCATCTGTACCAAAAGATTCTTTACCAGGCTCCTTGGACAGACTTATGAAGCAACCTGCTGATTTCATGGTATCTCTGAAAGAGAACCCAGAGGGGCTGAGCAGAGCATGCCCAGTTCATTGTTTTCTGTTCAAAAGTCAGGTAATTCACTTCTCCAGGGTCTGGGAGGGACTGAAGAGCAGGGTGGGCAGCCAGCAGGATTAATCTAGCTTTCTCCACAGAAACAAGGAGGTAAGGAGTGGGGACCAGTGCAGATATTCACTAACTCCAGGCCAAGTTTGGTATGTCTTGTAACACAGACAGCCCTCTAGTGAGGATGGGACTGCACGTCTAATAAGACTGCTGCACAGAAATACATAGGTGAGAGACCTCCTAGGGCTGACACGGAGAAGAGGCCTTTTGATGTCCAATACTGGCGTGGCTAAGTGGAGGCATAGAAAAACCAAAGCGATCCAGCAATGACTTTCCAAGTTTCACAGAAAAATTATGGAGATAAGAAAGTACAATAGCCTAAAACTTATGAGATGATGGTTCCATAGTGTTGTGTTGCCCAGTGCCCTTGCAGCCGATTTCATCTGTGTAAGTACACTCTATTATGTTCATACGACAACAGTGAGGATAACCTAATGACAAATTTCTCAGTGTGTCTCTGAGATACAAGACTGATATATAGGGTTTAGCCTGGTCCGTAGTTTTAGGTGTATACTGGTGTCAGATAACACACCTCCTTTGGATAAAGAGGAATAAATCTATGGCAGTTATTTTCTTCTTTTTAGATGTTGGGAACTCTGGAGATAGAGTGGATTAAAAAAAAAAAAGGCAAACCAAATTAAGAGTAGGAGACAAATCATTGAAAAATGGATGTGGGCCGGGGATATAGTGGTTCCCCCACCTGTCTTGCAAGCGTAAGGACCCATGTTAGATCCCTGGTAATCACATAACAATACTGGGTGTGGAGACTCACCCCAGCAGCAATCAGTACCTCATACCACAGTGTCGGGCATGCTGGCTCACGCCTGTAATCCCAGCACTCAGGAGGCAGAGGCAGGAGGATTGCTGTGATGTGAGTTTGAGGCTGAGCTCAGAGCCAGCCTGAACCACAAAAGCAAGACCCTGTCTCAAACAAACCTTAAAAAAAAAAATAAAAAAGAAAAATGGATGTTTTTATGGATCCTAGGGGAATGGAGTCAGTGGTTCCACTCAGGTCCTGAGAAAGGTACCCAAGGCCTGGCTGGCAGCCTGAGGCACTGTTGGGAGGTAGTGGGCCCTTTAGGAGGTGAGGCCTAGTGGAAAGACTTGGGTCAGTGAGGGTAGTATGCCCTTGAGGGAGAGGTTGGGCCCAGGAGGTAGACAGGCTTCCTCTACAACTCCTGCCACTATATACTGGCTTCTACAGGTCCAAAGAAACAGGCTCAAGTGACTTTGGATTGAAATCTCTCACACTGTGAACCAAAATAAACCTTCCCTCCTTTTAAAGTTTATCTCAAGTACTTGTTACAGCAACAGATTGGTAAGCAGGAAAATTTGGAATTTTATGTGACAATACTGATTTAATTTTCTTGTTATTTCTGTTTGATAAATCTTTTATTATATTTGTTTTGCTCTTGGTGGTACTGGCGATCAAACTCAGAACCTTGAGCTTGCAAGGTAGGTGCAGTGGCACTGAGCTAAATCCTCAGCTCCTTTAGTTGTTATTTCTAAACAATTATTGTGTTTATTTCCCACACACTCTGGGGTAAGTTGGCCATAGATATATTATTCTCAGGGATGCTATAGAAAAGAAAGAACTGGTGGTGAAAATTGACCTAGTGATTTGGAGAGTGCTGGTTACCAGAAATTGACAATTTCTTTTTTTTTTTTTTAACAAAATTGAGTAGATTCACATGCTATTTTGGTTGATCACATGGAGAAGGATTTGGAACTCTGACAATGAGCCCTGCAGTGTTGAGAGAGCCCTGACTGACAGCCTTAGCTTTTCTGTGCTTTGGGTTCCTGTCAAGCAAAATAAGTGCCATTAGTGTTATTTTTTTCAACAAGAGGCAAAATTGAGTCTCCACAAGTGTCCACTGTGGCTCAGAAGAAGGAAATAACATGAGGCTTCCATAAGGAAATGTGTGAGAAGATTTGGTAAACCCTAAACATGAGTTTAAAAGCATTTGGCTTCACACATTTCTTTGCAAGACTTTCTTTTGGAGTGTCATAGTTTGCTTATTACTGAATATAGAACTTCTTACGCAGGCCCTCCTTTTAGGCCGAATGTAGAGACACTAAAAATTCTTTTCTTCCTCTACGTCTTTCTTTTGAGTAATGTCCAGACTTTTAACATGTATGAGGTGTAACTGAAAACTATGGTGAATATTTAACTTGTAAAAGTGTCTGCTACCCAAACACACATTTGCTCTCTGTCCCCTAAAAGTATGGCTCCTCACTTTGGACACACTAACTCATCATTCTTGCCACATTCTGAGGCAGTTCTGGAAGTCTCTCGTGAGGGTCTTTCCAGGTGCTCTCGTGGATGCCTCAGTGTCCTGAGTCAATTTCAAAGGTTTATTTTTCATGTCATTTTGAGTTGGGTGAAGAGACAGAAGTGTGTGTTGCTAGAGGTGGTGAAGACAGTGGGTGAGGACACCACATCATGATTTTTACAAGGCTACCTTTTCCCTTGGGTGACATTCTGCAGTACCCATTGAATTTTTAATTATACTTTGTAAAGACACCCAGAAATGAAGATATTCAGAACTGCTTCAGAAAGGGGGAAGAATGGAGGGATAAATGTTTCTGAAGTGAAGAGGATTAAAGCAATGTGTCCCTTACATGATACGTTTTAAAAAGTTAAACACTCATTGTATATTTGGGCCCTGTCTCATATAGACAGAGTTATGGCTAGCAAATCAAAGGAGGCTCGTGGATCCCATCATAGCACTGTTCCTTTATACTATCACAGGTGTCTCGTAGGTGGAGTTACCTGTGGTTTCGCATATTTATGCCTGTTTGGGTTTATGGGCATCAGCCTTCCCTTGTCACCAGGTGAGGTGCATTGGCAGAATACATATACTGCAAGAAGAGACCTCCCTTCTGTCTTCACCTCTGTGCTCAACCGCACGAAAGCTGCCAGAACAGCATATGGGGTAGAGGCATAGAGCAGTAGGGTGGGTGTGGCCTGGCGCAGGTGATGAGGCCACTACAGCCTCCAGTCTTGTCCCGAGACTGATACATGGAGCTTTACAGCCACGAGCTTAGGCATTTTAGTTACATTTACCTCTAGGTTTATGTGAGTGATATCTTCTTAGTCCCATTTAGATCAACAATAACATTAATAATGTGTTGCATTACAAAATTTTTTTTATTTTATTGTATCCCTATGATATATTTATCATTTTTAACTGGATGTTGAAGATAATTGAAGCTCAAAAGAAATGAATTCAAAACCATGTAAATGAGTGATGGAAGTTGGGGGAAGAATCAGGATCAGAATTCAGGTTTTCTAGCTCCAAATTCTGGCTTTTTTTTGAGGGGGTGTGGAAATTATCTTCACCTTACCATGATGATTTTAGATATTTTTGAACACATAGTATGGGCCTGCCACCATGCTTTGTGATTTTTCTGCTTTGTGTGATTGGATCCCCAATCAAACTCTGAATAATACATGTTAAGCCCATTTAACAGATGAGGAAGTGAATAACTTGACCAAAGTCATGTGGCTGCTAAACGGAGAGCTGGGATTTAGACTCTGAAGCTCAGCTCTTAAGGATGGCAGTTACCTTTCTAAAATGTGGCTGGATCCTGAGAACATGGGGAGTTGCCTTTGAAGCCAGGAAGTGAGAAATGAGAAGGCGAGGAGGCCCCATAGGTGCCTGGAGAACACAGTGATAGATCCCTCTGGTGAATGCATAACCTGATCTGCTGGGGCAGGAAAGAGTGTGAGGCACTGTCCTGGGGTGAAGCCCAGGGGCTTGGAAAGACTTCTAGCTTTTACCGAAGTTCCTTTTAAAGGAAATTAGAAGACAGAAAGGCTGCTTAGGAAACTATCAGCTCATATGCTGATTTTAAAATGTCCAAGGACAGCTCCCATGTCTGAAAGTGACTCAACACTTCTGACTGGCTTGTCTTTCACATGGTGGTCGTGCTAGGAAACACAGCATTTAGGGTTTTTTTTAGGATTTAAAAATATAAGACATTGTTTAGATAATGCCTTGAATATTTGAGGTTTTAGAAAAGCAAAGTTGCTTTCATTGCTGTCCATCTAGTCTCATTATGATGGCACCAAAGAACTTTGACAGTGAGCTGTTGCTTGCTGTCTCTGAGCCACGACACTTGCAGTGAGGGAATTTCTAGGAAGCCTCAGTTCCAGTGTACCTAGGAAAAGCGTGGGATTTACGTTGGTCAGCAACTTGAAAATGTTGAGAAAGTGCAAATTCTACACACTGGCTCCATCTGGCCTCTGAGCTTTGGATTCCTGATATTAGTGTTACTGTAAACCTGTTTCATCAGAATTGATGCCCCAGTTGTGCTATAGAAGATAAAAGAAAAAGGTAGGAGAAACATTTTGCTTTTGAAAATTGCCAATGCAAATTCCTTTTGTGAGAGTGGCTGTGTGATTATTGTGCAAGCTGGAGTGTTTTCCAAAGTAAAAATAGGCAGGTGCCTCCGAACACCTGGAGAACATTCTAGATCACATCTCCCCCAGGGATATGGGACAGATGGTCACCCTGGTTTTCTGAGTCAGACTTAGTGGGAAGAGGTTTGTAAAAACCAAATGTCAAGTGTGGTCAGTTCAACTCCCCCCCTTGCCGTGTTCAGAATGAACCGTACAGTGAGCCGGGGATTATCCAGATAGAAACACCATTCATTGTTCTGCTCTGACCTCCTCCTTTGGCTGTCCTGGCCTGGGCTGTTAACTTCCGGGATCTGTGATGTAGAGAAATACCAGTCACCCTGGCCATGCTAACGATGAGCCTGCTCTGTTTCAAATCACAGGCTCAACCATCGGTCTTACTCTCTTCCTTTGGTGCCAACTACTTTTCTCCCTTGAAGCTCCATTCTGTGCAGTGGGAACAGTGATAATCCCTTTGCAGCCTGTGCTGTGAGTTCATTGTGAGGATCCATGAGCAGAAGTGCCTGGTAAACAACTCAGCATCATACAAATGTGACTGTTAATTAAGCACTGCTTTTATTATTGCAACCTAGTGGGTGGTGCTGGATATTCTCTAGTGTTGCCTTTCCTTGTCCATAGAGAATTGTGTAGGCTCCAGTGAGGGCTTGATTAAATATAGGGAGTGCCTGTCCTCTTTAAGTTGAGCTGCTCCTGGAACTTTGCAAGGACTTGTGGTGGATTTTTTTACTCCTCCTACTTGTCAAGAGGTTGAGCCTTGATGTCCTACATGTAACCACTTTGTCCAGAGCTCTGGGTGAGCTCTGTGGACCCAAGAGTGGCTCCAAGCAGGAATGAGGATGCTGACTGGTGCAGGAGCTGGAGGATTCTGGGGACGGGCCCAGGAGTGACAGACTGCGAGCCTGCCAAGGAACAGCACGGGGAGCTCCTTCCCTCACACTGCTAAAAATACTGCGGGGAAAGTAATTTTTCTGGTCCTGTTTTAGAAATCAGAGACAGATCTACCATATCCATGTTTGGATCCCGGTCAGCTTTCTGGTTTGAGTCTTAAATTTCAGGAGTTTTTTTTTTTTTAATGAGGGCAATTAAAATAGTCTGCAGAATTTGACAATACTGTTAAAAGATATGTATTGGGTACTATGCAGGTAATTACAATTGTTTTTAGAGGTTGTGTAAGAGCTAATCAAGATGTCTTAGTGATGAAATCTGTCATTGTTTACTTGCTCATGTAAGCCCATGATTATGTCTATATATCTATACTTCTATATGTGTATATTTATATATTTAAATTTATATATTTTCTGTAAAATGTATTTAAAGTGCACTGTGGAAAACTTTCCACTGTCTCTCCTTTTCTTCTTAATTTCCTCTTTCTTCTTTCTCTCCTGAAAACTTCCTTCTTTCCCTTTCCTTCCCTCTCTCCTACCCCTCTATCTCAGTGTCCACTTCACATTCAGCCCAGGACCCTGTATGTCTGCTGGTGTATGTGTTTCTCTGAGGGATTTTGTCTGTTTTTGCCTCACCCTTTCAATGTACTTTTCTCAACATTTACTAAGTAGAGACTCCTACAGAACATTGCATTCAGCCCTAGAGGACCATGGGGGAAAACAGAAAGATGAATAACACATAGTTGTCAACCTCAGAGGTTTTGCAGTGTATTGGGAGAGATAAAAATTCAAACTTGACTCAAGGAAATGGCAGGGGCTGCTGGAGATCAGGATCAACTTGCTCAAAGCAGTTCACCAATATGCACTAAGTCTCCTTCATCGGAAATCAGTTTGCCTATGTCCTGGGGCTGCTGAGTGTTGCTATAGAAATAATTTGCCTGAAGCTTCTGTAGGGGCAATCTCAGTATTAGGAGATGGGCCACTTTTAAATGCCAGTCTAGCAATAGATCTATGATGGAGGATCCTCTTGAATGTGGCTCTGGAAGTGCATTTTGTATACAAAATTGCAGTAACCAGAAGAAGTGTGGTTTGCTTAAATAACACAGACTACTCAAAAAAAAAAAAAAATGATGCATCAGTTTCAGCAGGAAACAGATGGCACCTGAAAAGTGGAAATGTGAAGATCATCCAGTGAGGGAGCTTCTCGCAGGTGTGAGCAGGATTAGGGAAGCCAGCGAGGGGCAGTGCAGCGTGCAGCCGGAGCAGGGCAGGGCTGCCGGGAGGGAGGTCCAGCGGGAGCAGGGCTGTGCGCTTGTCTCCTCTTCCGCTGAATCTCCTTTGCCGCACCCATCTTTTTTTTTTTTTTATCTTTATTGGTACATGAAATATACACATCATGATTGCACTCCATAATGGGGATTTGTACCAGTATAAGACACAACTTAATTCTCATTTTTTCCCATAGCCCGCACCCATCTTTAACCGAGGAAGAAGAATCCCTCCGCAAGGGAGGGGATGAGGGGGTCTGCAGGTCATTTGTCATCTCAGAGTGGGATTCAGCACACAGCACCAACTGCATGTTTTCTTCAGTTAGGGAAGAACGTGGTCGGCGTTTCAGACTTAGAGCTTAGCATTGTGTCAGAAGTTCCTCCAGTCTACCAAATGTATCAGTTTAGAATTTAATTGCGTGACAAGGTGCCTGACAAGTGGGATTCTGCATAAGTCACTGTGTAAACCTGGGTCAGCATATAATTTTGGAATGATCTTTATTTGGAAAGGTCTTTTGAGCCGACCTGTCTGGTGTACTTCCTGTGGAAATTTTCAGAGGGCATGTTGGATCCATCTGCGTTAGGTGCCCCAGACTCACAACAAAGCCAAAAGGCTTTTGGAGAGCAACGAGACACAATGTGACAGACTGGAGGTCTGCTGGCTCGGTTCTGCTCTGGAGAACTTGCTGACATGAATAGAGAACAGGCCCCAAACGCTCTAGGGGCCTTCTCATCGCAGGACCGTGCAGGGCTGGTGTTCAGCAGTGACATCCTGTGGTGGCTGAGGCATGAGGTTAGTGGCAACTGCATCTCTTTCTGTTCAAACTCGTTTTCTTTGGATTCATTGTTTCTGCTTCTCAGGTACTTGGAGAAGTGTGTTTGTGAGAGGGAGATCTTAGGGTGTCTCCAAATAAACACAGGTGAGATTAATTTGAGAGACTGATTTGAGTAATAAGTGAGATAGGATTTGATGTGTGTCTTACATTGATAAATGGGTCATACTTCAAAGTAGAGAATGCTTTAGTGAATAAAGGTCATTTGTCTTTGTTTTTATTTTTCCTTTCATTATCAGGGATCCAACCCAGGGCCTTCTCACTGAACTACACCTGGAGCCCTTTCTATTTTTTTATTTTTAAGTTTTACGGTAGGTTCTCCCTAAGTCTGCAAGTGTGCAGGCTGGGCTCAGACTTGCACCTCTCATGCCTCAGTCTCCCAGAGTCCTGAGACTGTAGGCATGTGCCACCACTTCCGGCTCTTTGTGTCTTTAAAGTGGAGGCTTGCAAGGGGAGGAAGAGGAAGCATGAATAATTTCCCAGCTTCCATTTGGAGGTGTGGAGAAGAGTTGGGAGTGAAGGCAAAAGAGTTCCCTGGTGTCGCCTGGGGCTGTAAAACTTAATGAAGACAGCTTGAAACTTATAAAGAAAAGAGAGAATTTCATGAAATTGCATTTTCTTCTAGTCTCTTATACATCAAGTCTATGGCTGGGAAAACTTCCTAACACTAAGGCCCTCTTGTGAGGCTTCCCCCAAATGTCTTGTGCTGTTTTGCTCTGATGGCAGTAGGTTGTTTTGCTGGCTTTTGCTTCAGCTGATGCCCACCTGGAGAGTGCAAACCAGCCTTCCTTTCCAGCAGACGTCACAGGTTTCCAGGTAATGTCCCTGGCTCTCCTTCCCTTGCCTTGGGATGCAGGGGGGTGAGAGGGAGGAAGAAGACCTTTCCTCAGGATTGAGAAAGGCCTTCAGGGAAAGTTTGATAGTGCCTGTTGATTGAGGAACTAAAGGCCCTTAAGGGAGAAATACTGTGCAAGGGACGAAAGTGTCCAGTTACTATAGGTCGCACGCAGCTGCTCTAGTACCACTCTTGCTGTCCCTGTCCCGGGCACTGAGGGGGCAGAGAGATGCGGAGTGCAGAGGTGTTTCTGTGGCTGGGTGATCCTCACCTGCAGGATTGTGTCTCAATCCTAGTGGGTGGGGAGAGCTATTTCAACAAAAAAGGAGCTGTTTTACACAGAGTCCCAGGTTTAGGCCTTAGGAGTACAAGGCAGCATTGTTTTGAGGGTCATGCCCCAGAGTAGCACAAATGCGGGAGAGAAGAACCTCTCGTCCTGGGTGGAGAGTGTGGAGTGACCTGAGGGTGGGGTTTGGCACTGTGATGGCTTCTGCACAGTGGTGGTGTCCCCAGCTCCAGGGCTGAGTGCCAGCAGCGTGACTTCTTCTATCACATGTGAGCAGGCAGGGCAGGGCTCACCAGGCCCCCCGGAGAGGAATGGAGAGGAGAGCTAAGGGAGTAATGGGGGATGGTGACCTTGGCCCCATGCCAGCGTCTTTTCCCTGGGGGTAGGGAGAAGCAGTGTCCAGTGTCAGGTTCTGCCCCCAACTCAAGTGTAGTCCAGGGCACTGGTGCCAGGCCAGTGAGTACCCACAGGGGCCTTCTCATGGCCAAGTGGCAGCTCACATTCACACTTCCAAGGCAGGTGGGCGCAGTGGCACCTGAGCACATTGGTGGGCATATGATGTGAGTTGCTCTTGAGAACTCTGAGTTCCAGGAATAACTGGGCAGAGGAGGAACCACAGGAAATCCAAACTCGATAGGTCTGAGGGGTCCCCTTTCCAGGTACCCCAGTTGACAGAGTTGTTTCCCTTAGCACATGAAGAGGATGGGTTTCTATGAGTGCATCTATATGACCTTGCTTCTAGTTTATCAAAAGAAGAAGAGAGAGAGAGCTATCTAGAGAAGACTTTCTGAAAGTATAACTCCTCTCCTTCCCTCCTTTTTCCTCCCCTTTTTTTGGTTAAAGACAGAATCTCGCTTTGTAGTTCATGCTGGTCCTGAACTCAGCCTCAACTCAGCAGTCCTCCTGCCTCTGCCTCCCAAGTGCTGGGATTACAGGTGTGAGTCACCACATGCAGCATTGTGCTATGTGGTACTGATTGCTGGTGGGTGTGAGTCACCACATCCAGCATTGTTGTATGTGGTTACTGGGGATGGAACCTGGGACCTTGCGCTTGCTAGGCAGGTGCTGGAACCACTGAACTAAATTTCCCACCCAAAATATATTTTCATAATGTAGGATGTAGTAAATATTGCTTTTTTCATCTGCTTTTATACACTGGATTTGGTAAATGATAATGTCTAAAACAAAGCAACTAATGCCAGAATCCCCAAACTTGAGGTCATGTCTTCTTAGTTACTTTATGGATACCTGCTTCTGGGAGAAATGAAATTGTTGGGAATAAACTCCAAAGGACACTGTGTCACTGGAGATATTCTAAATAGCTTTTTTTGGTTGAAAGTTTGAAACATGAATTATGGATAATATTTTAGGAACAGAAATCTACTTTTCCATGTTACAAATAAAACCTAAAGCATTTATTTGAGTATTACTATATCCCTGAAGAGATATTAGGTGCCTGCACCAACAGATAGTACTTCCCGGCAAGAACATCTGAGGCACCCATTCTATCTCTGAAATTGGAAGGGTTCTTTGACTTTAAAATGGCAAGTACTTATGATGGGCTCATCAAATCTTTTCTAAAAAAGCAGTCCGTGATCAACAAACCAAGAAGAAGCAGCAGCAGCAGCCTGCAGCTGGAACTTGGAGCTCCAGGACTTGCAGTGACTCTGATGGGGAAGTGTCTCAGGATGTCAGTCACTGGCTCAGGAGTGACTGTGCCGATAATGTCTACTGTGCGGAACACTGAGAGCCTGGAGGAGATGGGCTAAGCAAAGGTTCTCATCATCACTGTGCCTAATTCTGACGTATCCGAAGGGGATTTGTAGATGGCTCTTTCCTCACTGATAACTCTGCTGTGGATGGCTGAGTCCCACTGTCTCTCTGCACTGTAGGTGTGGCATGTCCTTCACTGAGAGTCTCTCTGAGAGAGGGTCAGCCTGGGTGTCTCTCGAGCTCACCTCCACTACCCCCAGCCCCAGCACACACATACAGATCCCATTTTTTTGTGCTGCCTTTCCTGCTGCTGTTTTCTCTCCCTGCCCCCAGGTGAGGAAAAAGGAACCCCTACTTTGTCAGCCTGGGGCTCTCCAAACTCTCCTGAGCTCTCAAGGGCTGCTGAGCTGGGCCAGTTCTTCCTGGGCCTGCTGGGCAGCTCGGCTTTGGCTTTTCTCTTGCGTAGCTTCCCCCTCAGCTCCACGAGCCTGGGTTCCTTTGGAAAGGCTGAAAAAAATGAAGTATTTCTGTGGAGATTTTCATTAAAAATAGAGGATAACTTTTCTTGTTTCACATCATTTTTATTAGTATGTATTGGTTACACAGATTAACGGTTTTCATTTTGATGGGTATGTATGTATCAATAAACATGTATTGATCATTTTTACCCTCAAAGCACCTTTTGACTAATAATAGTTCCCATTCTGCTTTCATATTTTCTTTACGCTCTCTGTATGAGGGGGAACATGCAATAAGTATCTTTCTGAGTCTGGCTTATATTTCTCAGCATGATGATCTCCAGATCAATCCATTTTTCTTCAGATGACAGAATTTCATTCTATTTTATGGTTCAATAATACTCTATTATTTGTATATACTATACAAATATCCATCCGTTTATATATACTATATATATACTCCATTATTTATATATACTAAATAAATATTCATCTGTTTATGGGCATCTAGGCTGGCTCCATATCTTGTGGCACAATAAATACGGGCATACAGGTGTCTCTATAATGTGTTGACATTAATTCCTTTGGTTGGACAAGAACTGGTGTAGCTGGACCGAAAGTGGCTCCATTTTTAGATTCTGGAAGAACCACTGTACTAATTTCCAAAGTGGCCGACATGACTTACGTTTCCACAGGAATGTGGAATGTGGAAGGTTCCTTTGCTCCTGCATCTTTGCCACCATTCATTATGTTTTTGTATTTTTAATGATGACCGTTCTGACCGGGTTGGGATGAAATCTCAGTGTAGTTTTGATTTGCCTTTCCCTAGTGGTTAAAGACACTGATTATTTTTTTCCCATATACTTTTTGGTCATTTTTACTCCTTCAAATGGATTGCAGGGTCTGTTCAATTTACTTACTCATTTGTAGATATGGTTGTTTGACTTTTGGTGTCAAGTTTTTAAAGTCTTTATGTTCTGGGTTTAGTCTTCTATCAGACGAGTATGTGGCAAGGATTTTCACCTGTAGGCCATCTCTTCATGCTGTTAACGGTTCTCTTGCTTTGCAGAATCCTTTCATTCTTTTTAATAAAATGGATTTTTTTT
>PVIR01032163.1:0-18875 GCA_004026965.1 Petromus typicus
ATGCTCAATGTAAAATAAGGTGAAAGGGGACAATGTTGAGATTGTAACAAAAAAGTAAGGAAACAAATTTTATGTATATGGGGGGGTGGTAGGGTGGGTGGGGCTATGGGAAAAAATGAGAATTAAGTTGTGTCTTATACTGGTACAAATCCCCATTATGGAGTGCAATCATGATGTATATATTTAATGTACCAATAAATATTAAAAAAAAAAAGCCAAAGAAAATCACAGAAAACAGAAAAAAAAGAAAAAAAAAAAGAGAAAAAATAGGCCGGACTCTGGAAATCATGAGTCAGTTAAGCCCACAAATATTTGGAGACAGCCTTAGCAACACTAAATCTATTCCATTAACACAGTCAGCATACCCAAATAGAGTCAGAGAAACTTTTAGTATTTCAGTACCGGTTCTCTATGCGTACAGCTAGAAGACCATGAAAATGCAAAGTACATTTTACTTAACATATTTCAGTCATTTACTCTTAAGCTTCCAAATCCCCAATCCGTTGGCAGCTTCTTCTTTTTCCTTTCCTTCTAGACCCTAATCATTTCATACCCTTTCTTTGCATAAAACTTTTCAATGGCCTCCCTCTTCATTTGTCACACAATCTAGGTGTTTAAGCCTGAGGTGACAGGCACAGCACAGGCTGGTGCATGTGTATCCTCCACTCTCACTGTCCCTCTTCTCCCCATGTCCCTGACCCTGGCTGTGTTTGCACATGACAGGCTCTTTCTAGTATCACGGTTTGGGTTTGGATGCTCAGTGCTCCCTCTGCCTTGAGGGCTTTCTGGGACCCTTCTCACTGTTTCTCATTACTTAGATCAGAGCTGAAATATTCGTATTTCAAAGATTTATTCCTTCACTCTATTGCAAAAAGATGCAGTTTCCCTCTCCTCATTATGAAAGAAAAATTGTAGTGGAGCAGTTAAATGGCTATAAAGGTGTATTCAAAATTATTAGAATATGGGGGAAGAGAGAGCTTCATTCTTCTAAAACCAAAATCAAAAGACCCTTCTAGCTGGTAGGAGTGCTACAGGCCATTGGAGGCAGACGGTCAGTGTGACGAGTCCACCTATGCTTGCTGATTATTGAAGTTAGATTCCTACTGTGACAGGCCTACCAGGGTTGGTTAATGATAGGATAGAAGTGGGATGACAAATGCTTAGGCCCAGTAAATCTGTGTATTGTGTCATGTATCAGGTCTGTCATGAAACTCTGATAAAACCATGGATGCAGAACATCTCCATGATATGAAAACCTGCTACCAAGAAAAATCTCAAATCAATCATTTGCTTTAGTTTCTTTTATTCATCTTAAATGTCATTAAATTTAGAAATGGCATAGCTTATCTTTCTAATAGGGCTCCTCTGCCATAGATAACACCCCATAGATGGGTTACAATAACTGCTGTCAGGGTGCATAGGAAATGAATAGTTGTCTAGGTTACTTACAAGAGACTCTCATTGAAAACAGCAATCCTTCGCTTGAGTTTACAGAGATCAGATGGGGATAAAAACCTTGGCATCTATATCTTTATTCTGTGTCTGTTCTCTGCTCTCTCAATGTTCTGGTCAGAATCTACTCATCTCTGCATGTGGACACATTATTAATCATTTGAAAAATGATTTTATTCAATATTATGATACAGGGTTCATTTCTTCTCCCTCCTCTTGTGCTTTCTTAGCAGTTCAAGCCCAGAAAGTCCTTCAGTACTCTCATAAGGCCAGGATCTTTCTTCTGAATGATACCAACTGGAAGACTGACTCAGCAGTTCCTGAGTGAAGGTGACCACTCATCAACTCCAAATACAAGACAAAGACGTTATTTACAGGACAATGGTAAATACACAAAAATTCAACTGCCTCCAGCATAAGTTAATTAGGATTCCTTGGTGTGGTCTGAGTCTTTCATAACAAGAAATAATGTTGGAAAAGTATCCCTGGGTAATAGAAATTATGGGACTGTAGCCAATTCTAGCAAAGCATACTCTCCTTTTTCTGAGCTCTTTGCCAATTGCTGTCACCCTTCAGCTGAAGCCCCTCTCTTTCAGCTGGCTCTCCCCTCCTCACCCTGACAAAAATTAATTCCTGCAGTTGTGTTTACACCTGCAATATCTGGCCTAGTCTCATTTCTGTTATTAGAAGGAAAGCTGCAGAATGTTCAGTCTGACTGAGACAAAGGTTCTAGTGATGTCAGTCATTCATATGCTCCTAATAGTGCTTATTTCCTTTATAAAAGTTCTAAACATAGTTTTTATTTAATTTGTTTATTCCATTTACTCTTTTGTCTACTGCACTAGAATATCAGAAGTAGACACCCTGTCTGCCCAGGTCTTTGTTGTATCCTTCTTCTTCTGAGTATCTAGAAAACAATGTGTGCTTAGAAAAGTGGGAACTAATGTCTACATGAAGGAGCATGGGCATTGAGCCTCAGGAGGTACTTTTTCTATTTTTTTATTACACCATCTTTCTATACAGCCCAGGCTGATCTCCAACTGCAGTGCTTTTCCTGTCACAGCCTCTCAACAGCTGGGTACAGGGGTGCATTACTGTGCCTGGCTGGGGAGGTATTTTGAGCATAAGGTCTATTTTGACCACTTTTGAGTCAAGGCCTAGATTTCTTCCCTTGTAGGTGCCTGTGGACACTGAGATATAAAAACAATAAAATTATAAATTTATAACTCTAGTTAGAAGCTTGCTAAAATTAAGAGCAATTAAACTATACCTGATAGGAAGAATAACACATTATATTTAATTGGTTCATATTGTTCCTTTGTATGCTGCTTCATATTCTTCCAAGGCAGATTCGCTGCTGAAGTGAGATCTTGTACCTTTTTTTTTGCTATTTATGATAAACATGTGCCCATTCCAAGACTTGGAGGATTTTAGTGTAATCAAATACAACTAAAAATTTTTCACTCTTCAAAACTATAATGTCAGATGTAAGACCCCTTAGAATGTGAGCACATTCCAGATTTATGAAATCACCAAAGCATCAGTGTGACTTTCCTAATTAAAGTAGCTAAATTACAGCATCTAAGTTGTAATATATTCATCTTATGCAAATACATCTGTAAACAGCAAAATGCTACAGTGCTGGAAAATCATGTTTTTCATGAAAAACAAAGATGACTCATGAGGCATCCTTCCCACAAATTCTGTTTTTTTTTTTTTGTCCAGAGAATCAACAAAATATAGGTCGGATATCATTCTGAAAAACTTATTTTATTAGAAACACTGGTTCTAGATGACTTGCTCTCGAAAACTGGGATAATTAATTAAAAAATGATGACATCATTTGCTTAAGGTTAATTGTGTTCTCAATTTCCTTCAAAAAGATCCTGATTTTATAGTAATGATGTAACTTAATGTTCAAAATTCAGATCCCTTATAGTGAAGTGTTTTGGGTTTTTTTCTTTAATTTTAAACATGAAATATATGCCGGTAAAGGATAAATTGTTCTCTTAAATTAAATCACTCTCGGGCATCATATTTCACTTCCTCAAGCAAACAGTATATTTGACTGGGAAGTGGAACACAACCTTTAAGTTCTCAAAATCTTTGACTTTTTAAAACAGAGAATTTAGAGTCTTGTAATATATAAAGAACAGTGCTCTACTGCCCTATAATTTATAAAGTGATGTATTCCAAATGATAAATATGCAGTTTTTTTAGATCAATTCAATAATGGTTTTCTTGTAAAGATTTCTTCCCTCCCTAAGTAACCAAACACAAATTACCTAGCTATTTTGGATTCCTTAGTTTTAATTTTTCTTGAAGCCTGTTTGTTAATGGATCTTGTATCTTCCTTAATTTTAAGAATTGTATAGATGTAAGTTTTTAAATGTATATTATCAGAATCACAAAGCCACTGTCAGCATGACAGATCAAAATGTGAAAGATGGTAATATGTGCTCAAGGGTTTAAAGAAAGTTATTTGTATGCATGGTCTCCTTAAGACAGAGCATAAGGGACTCAACTAGAATGGAGAGACTGGCTGTGAAGTTGGGTACAAAATACTATGAGGAAAATGAAGATGGTAACCAGCGTAAAAAAACAGGGCATCAGGAAACAGTTGTGGAGGGTGGAGTGAAGAGGCAGAGACCTACTCATGGGCATTGTCAACAAGGTCAAGATTTTTGCCCTTGTTTGACAAATGTACACTAAGCACTTTCAAATATACTGAATTTTTTCCATATTTCCTATCCTTGGACAGATCCCATAATTCAATTATCCTAATGCTGGTGAAAAATGCCTCCCTCAGTCCAGATCTCTTTTCCCTCATCCATTACTGATGCATTTTATAAGAATCAGCATTTATATCAGGCCTTTGGTGGAATTTCTCTTACCAGCCCAGCTGCCTGCACATTTTCCCCAAATGGTGTGACTACAAGTGGACTTTTCCTCCCACTTTTAGTATAGTAGCATTGCTTTATGTCTTTTAATTGTGTTGAGTATTAAGTGTAAACTAACTTATGCTACAGTTTATTTGGCCTTTGCTCTTGGACAACTTACACACTGTGATGAAGTTGTCAATGACTTCCTATTTCATTCACCTCAAGGTATATCTACCTGTTCCTTTTACTTCTTATAGTACATCTTATCACCTTTACATTTCATCAGGCCCTAGAATCATCTAGACTCATTTCTCTTTTTGTCAATGCCCACCCTTAGGCCTTCTATATATTCTATAAATTCATGGCTAACATACGTCTGAGTTCTTCCTTCTCTCCATCCCTCCATTTTGGTCCAATACTTCAATATCCCTCATTAGATTATTTTAAGAACTTCCAGAAGCCATTCCTAATTCACACTCACATAAAGTGTTCTCAAAATTCAAACTCATTAGTGCAACTTCCTTGTCTGTGACACTATGATGTCCTTCTATTGTACAGAGAGCGATCCAAGCTCTCTGACATGGTTTCCAAGACTCTACCTCCAAACCTTATTATGTGCATACTTTCTTCACTCATTGCATGCATGCTCACTTACTGGTCTTCAATTCCACAAGTTCACCAAGGCTTAACTGACTCAGAGACTTTGCCCACACTTTTTTCTATTGTGATACTCCTGCTCCCCTTTTTCACACAAATAGCTCTACAGCTCCTTTCAAATCTCAGCCTGATTATTCCATCTTAGAGAGACTTGCCTTTATTATTGTACTTACAGAAGGCCCTCTGTTATCATCTTTTGTCTTTTTTTTAAACACAGAGCTCATTATAATTTGAAATAATTCAATGTTTTCCCTTCATTTTTATTATTTCGCTTATCTCTTGTAGAACATGATCTATGGAGAGCCAGAGCACCTGCAAGTCTTGTTCACCATTCCTTCTATGTGCCTAGCATAGATTTGGATGTAGAGTACATGATCCATAAGAATTTCATGAAGAAATTACTCTTTAGGTAATAGAACAGGTGAGATATGTGTCTGTGTTCAAGTCCTCAAGTTTTCACTGCTAGCAGGAGAGATTCCCCTAGAAAAAGGCTGACCCCCACTTCCCTAATGCTATACAGAGGCTCACACATTTCAGAGGATTCCAATACATTCCAAGGTGCACAGAACAAAAAAAGAGAGGCGGAGAGGTTAAGAGCATTTCACTAAAGCATTGATATTTTAACATGGAATAAAATCTATTTAGCTAAGACTCCAGGTCTTTAAGAAGACTTTGAATGACTCCTTGCCCTACTCCTCTACCTCATCTTCCCTTGTACACAGCAGCGTGTTGTACATATTTTTGTGGAGTGAAATCTACAGGGCTGGTCAAATAGACAAGTCACTGTAGGTCTGATCTCTCTTCTGTAATTCTGCTCTAATCCTCTTTGTCCTGAGAAAATTCCCTTGTGAGTAGACAGTAGTTATTTCTAATTTAATTAATTTATTCCTTTCTTGTAACTTCACATTTGGTTATCCTTCCTGTCTCAGAAAGAGTATTCTGTAAAGTGCTTCTCTGGTTCAGGAATTGTGTACTCATACATATATTTTTTCTATTTGGAAAATTAGGCATAAAATGCAATTTCCTTCTTTTGGCCTTTTCTCTCTTCCTTTGTTGATGTACTTTATAAGTATCAGGTTCTGGGTGGAATTTCTCTTAGCAGTCAAAATGCCTGAACATTTCCCCTAAACAGTGACTACAAGTGGAGGTCTTCCTCCCACTTCAAATATGAAAAACATTACTGAGTGTTCATTTTATCAGATGTTAAATTCAAGTACATAATTATATTTTTAACACTATCTTTGGGATGTAATCACTCTTTTTGGTTCTTGCTACTATTCTCATTTTCTCCTTTTTAGTCAGGACAATCAAGTAAACCTTCTGTGGAGGCTGAGAAGAGAATGGAAAGAGAAACAGATGCATTGTTATTCTTATCTTTTGATTGTCAACATGAGAAATTTTCTGTAGCTGAATACTCTGGAGGAACAAGTCAGTTCTAGAACATTCTAGTCAGAGATTAGTCAGTGAAAAATCCAAGGGACCTTTTGAAACAAAAGAGTTATGATGTATTTCTTAGTCCTTCATAAATTATTAAAAAAGCCAGAAAATTGCAAAGCAAGTCTTGATTTCATGATACTGGCAAAGAAACAGATCCAAAGATCAATGAAATTGATTAGAAGAGGCAGAAAAACTCCAGATATACTAAGCCCTCTCCTTTTTGACAAGGAGTCAAACATGCGCAATGGAGGAAATATCGCCTCTTTAATAAATGGTACTGGAAAAAGTGGGTTTCAACCTGCCAAAGATTAAAACTAGATCTATATCTCTTACCATGCACTAAACTAAAATTAAAGTGGACAAGAGACCTAAATATTAAAGCAGAAACATTAAATTTGCTGTAAATAGGTTAGAACTTTTGGAAATATTGGTAGAGGGAAAAACTTTATGAACGAAACCTCAACAGAAGAGATCTATCTGAAAGAACTGACAACTGAAATCTCATTAAAAACCTTCTGCAAAGCAGGAGAAACTATCAACAGAGTCAAAAGACAACTACAATGGTGGAAAATTTTTACCAGCTATTCCTGAGACAAAAGCCTACTATCTAGAATACAAAAAGAAATTAAAAACATGAGCTCCCCAAACTTAAAGACCCATTTCAAAATGAGCATGTGATATTAAAAGACATTTTTCAAATGAATAAGTAAAAGTATCAAAGAAACATGAAAAATGTTTAACATCACTGATTGTTCATGAATGCAGATGATAACAATACTGAGTTTCTACCTCACTTTAGAACAAATGGTTGCTATCAGGAAATTAATCAACAACAAATGCTGGATGGGCTGTAGCTAGGAGAATGTTTCCAATATTTGTGGGAATGTAGACTGGTGAAACCACTGTGGAAATCAGTGTGAAGATCACTCAAAAAGTAGAATTAGAGATCCCACTCGACCCTGCTATTTTCTTGTTGAATACATTTCATGAAAGAATTAAAAACATCACACTACAGGGCCGGGGAGTTAGCTCAGTGGTTCCGGTGCCTGTCTTGCAGGCGCAAGGGCCTGGGTTCGATTCCCCAGTAACCACATAACAATACTGGGTGTGGAGACCCACACCCAGCAGCAACCAGTACCACATACCACAGTGCCGGGCGTGGTGGCTCACGCCTGTAATCCCAGCACTCGGGAGGTAGAGGCAGGAGGATTGTGATGTGAGTTTGAGGCTGAGCTCAGGGCCAGCCTGAACCACAAAAGCGAGACCCTGTCTCAAAAAACCTAAAAAAAAAAAAAAAAATCACACTACAATAACATATGTGTATCCTTGTCTATATTAGCTCAGTTTTCAATAACTAAACCTTAGAAGGAGCCCAAGTGCCCATCAAATGGAGACTGAATAAAGAAGTTGTGTTTTTAAAAAATAAAATGGAGTATTATTTAGCCATAAAGAATGATAAATTATAGACATTTATAGCTAAAAGGATGAACCTTGAGGCCCTACTTATTAGTGAAATAAAGAGGACACAAATGTGTATACCATATCATTTCTCTGGTGTGAGAAAATGAAAGTGTAAATTTAGTCCAATAAGCATGACAGACATTCTCAAATAGGAAGAAAATATTTAAGGAGAAACAGTAACTTTGCAGGGGAAAGCAAAGAAGGGAAAGAAAAATTTTGATGATGAAAAGGAAAAATAAAATAAAGCTTACTTATGTCTATTGTGGGGTTGAAGGGAGGGGAGAGTAATGTGAAAAAATAAGAATCAAGATATATTATGTAAAAATGAGGAATGTGATTATAATGTTTTCTAATGTATTCAGGATATATTATGCCAATGAGGAATATGATTATAGTGTATTCAAAATGTACCAGTAAACTTTATTTATTAAAAAATGATTTTAAATGGTATAATATTTTTGCAGCAGAAATTTACTCTCATAAACTACAATGTGAAATAAATTCTGTGTTCTTTATTTAGAAGCTTAGTTCTAGGTTTCTTTTCAACTACAGGGAAAAATCAACATTGGTCACTATTTTTGCACTTTTGTGTACTGTATCAACATTTTAATGCTTTAAGAAGTGACAAATTAATGGGCAGACCTGTTTGTCCACTACTCAGGCTGGGGCCTCAAGATTTTAGTGTACTTCTTGGTCTGTGTACTCTCATTTTGCTCTATCATGTAGCCTCTCGAGGTTTCACTTTCTCTGTCTTCACCTCCAGGACAACTGTGCTGCTTTCTTTAATGGCTGATATGTTTCCAAAGACAAGAAAAGATATTGTAGGTTTTTGTTTTCTTTTCCTGAATCAAATGCCATAATAAAATAATTGCAGTTTTCTTTTATGCTCAAAATAAGAGGGAAGAGTGAACTCAAAATAATAATAAATGTCTTAATGTTTTACTCTTGGTAAATCTAAAACAGACCTAGCTTATGGGAATATGTGATCCACTCTTGAGATTGTGCTGAGGTAAGTGATGTTTGCTTTGACATTAATTCTTACAAAAAATATATATGAAGCACTTACTATATGCTAGGCAAATCCGTACACTGGAGACCTAGGATATATCAGTGAGCTATATAAAATATTTCCCTTGCTATGTTAATATTCCAACTGTGGAAGAGACAATGCCTAGCAAGGTAGGGTATGACAGAATTACATAAGTGCTACTGGAAAAAGAAAGCAAACCCTAAAGAGTAGGAGGAAATCCTTCTTATGTAAAAATCATTATGTCCTTTTTACATAAAAAGAATTAAGATATGATACATACACATACCAACTCTTCGTGATTCATGTAACCATTATGTATGGAAAATATGCACGAATAGAAATTTAAACATTTTTAAAGACATGAAAGCCTATTTTTTTTTTTCTAATGTTGGCTCTCAGATCCAAAATGTCTTCTCTCTTCTCCATCTCCAGACTAACTTCAGGAAGCCGTTAGTGCACAGGGGTCCTCAAGAACACTTATGGTAAATATTCAGGCCTGTATGAAAGCACAGGCCTCTGAAGACTTAAAAGTCGATAGGTTAAGAAGACAAGAGATATGAGCTAAACTGTGATCAGGAAGTTTGCAAGAGAAAACACAGCTAACACGGAAACTTGAGAGAGTAAAAGGAGATGTGACAAGGGAAACCCCAAGTATTATGTTTGGTGCTTAGTCTTTAAAAAGAGAAAGTTGTGGTCTTTTGTGCATCAAGTTTACTTTCTCATCAATTCTTTTTCATTAGACTATTTAGTCCAGATTGTACTCTAGATGCTGGAGTCCCGGGTGACTTTACACAAAGTGGACTCTGTAGAAAATGTGAGAAAAGCATTATGTGTGATATTCAGAGGATGACAGAGGTACCAGTGTTCTTTTTTAGTGCAAATTAAATGACTATTACAATGGTATGGAGAGTGCAAAGCCATACTGTGACCAACTGGTTAAAGTAGTGATATTGTTCTGACTGGAAGATGGAGCTTGGTGAGCAAAGTCTAGTGGCCAGAACAAACCCATGTCCCAAAGACACTGGAAGCTTGGCACCTGTCGTGAGACTGGTTCCTTCTGTCACTGACACTTAAGCAAGCACATGATGCCTGGTATATGCTCACTTCAGATAATTTGGCATCAAGTCCAAGACTACAATTCTTCTCACCATATAAAACATGATACATGTTTTCAAACAAGAAGGTTTTTATCTACTCCAATTTAAATTTCACACATCCTTAACAGTTTTCTCACAAAAGGTGAGATGTATGTATCTGTATTCGACCTCTTGCTTCCATATTTGTGAGGGCTTGTGCTTAGTTGTCCCCTGAAAGTTTCCTGTGGCCATAGGCTACTTTGGAAGTGACTAAATCTAGTGTGTGTGATTGTTTCATGGTGGGGCTAAGCCCAAAGACACTAAGATTAAAAATGTGAGTTCTGCTCAACCTAAGTAGTCTAAAAAAAATTAAAAGGGGCAAAAAGACTGAAGGATACTTGCTGCTCTGCTGCCTTCTGACTGTCACATATCCTGTTATGGAGCAAGCAGATCACGGCTTTAAACTGTATGAACTGTGAGCCAACTAGATCCTCTCCCTTTTAACTTTGGCTGTCAGGCATTTTGTCTCAGCGAGGAGAGGAATGTAACCAATGCAATTTTCAGTTACCTATTTCTTAAGGAATTTGTCTTCCATTTATTTGTGCTTTTTTTTTTTTTCTGTTGAAAAAGAGTCTCTCTCTGCTGTCCAGGATAGCCTTGAACTCATTATATAGTCCAGGTTGGCATAGAACTTGCTGTGATCTTCCTGTCTCAGCCTCTAGAAGGGCATCACACCTAGACTTATTGTGTCCTTTTTACTCTGATTCCTCCAATAAATAGAATCATTGATGATGCAGATTTCTTTTCCACCTCTTTATCTTCATGTGCTGATGAATACACCAGACTAATCAAGGGTAATTGTAGTTTTTGTAACGACTAAAGCCTAAACTAGATGTTGTGATGTAATAAAAATCAATTTTTTACCATATACCTATAATACATAGATATTTTTGGTAGGCAAAGTACTGCACTATAAATATTCATTTATTTACTCCACTGTAAATTCTTCATTGTAAGTTATCATAAAGCTTCTTGTATTTAGCAGGAACAATCCATTTTATCATCATTCCTCCTGTAACTTTATGTCTTACTTCTTGTTCATATTATTTCTCTATAGCAATGATGACTCCTTTGCTTTTATTTCTTAGAATGACATGATAATGAACAGAAGGAAGGTTGGTTGATTCTTTTTTGGTAGAAACAGAAATGAAGTGCTTACTTTTAATGAACAATGTACTGGATACATCAAACACATTTATCTCATTTACTCTGAGTAAAATATGCCAGTGACAAGACCATACACCACTGCGATATTCTTTTCCTGTGAAGATTCTTGCTGTGTTTCTCTGTGCTGCTTATTAGTTATTTGGACACTTGTTGTCGTACTCAGCATCAGGGTGGTATGCGGCCAAGGATCAGGTTTGGAGGCCTGGACCGGGAACATGAGCATGCGGAGTCACCATGTAGACTCCAGGGAGCCACCATGTAGACTCCAGGGAGCATTTTGAGAACTGTTCTGCCTTTAATGCAAAATACAATCACTTTTATAGTAAACGGTAGAGGGAGTAAACATACAAGTGGTGACAGTCGCAGATTGGTTGAAGCATGTAGATTGATTGAAGAGGCAGTCTTGCTGTTGGCTGAGGTGGAGTCAGGATGAGATGGAGTCACGATGAGCGAGCCTGGCTAAACTTTAGTGAAAGCCTGTCTTTCACCTACAAACACTCGTCCTAAAAACGTGACATTTTGCCCATTGGAATAGAGCATCTTTCTGTGGCCTACTCCAAATCACTGAATTACATGAAGCATCAGGTGTTCATTCTGATGAAATGTATATTATCACTGATTAATTTTTGAGTCACATTTTTATTAGACCACAATCACATGAAACTTCAAATACCAAGATAAGACATAAAACAAATGACATTTGCAGTATAATTATCTTCACATTTAACATAGATAAAATTTTTTTTACATAGAATTTTTCAAATGTATTTCAAAATACATTGTTTTTTCTGGTTTCAGACTTTTCATTTAATTAAGAGGGGATAAAAAAGAAGTAGCATAGCATTTCTTTTCCAGTCTCACAGAACAAGACTGCCCCATATTTTTTCTTTAAATATCATCAGTACAACTGAATATCCATACATCAGTGTGTTCCTTCAAATTGCTAGGCATTTTCTGAATTTCTAAAATGTTTCATTGCCAAACTGTGTGGATGCATACATATTACCAAGTCATTTAAAAAGAAGCAAGTAGAATACAAAAAGTGAGCAGTCCCTTCCATCTTTTGTCCAGTGGAAGAAAGACACAAAGCACGTATTGCATTGGTATTCACTGCAAGATTGATATATCTTCTTAGCAACATATAGAGCAACATATAGAGTGTTTATAGTTAAGGCCAGCTTTATGACATCTCAAGTCTCACTGAGTTAATATACAGGGAGCAGGTAGTACCCTCTCTTTTTTAGATGTAATCCAATCCTGGGTAGCAAATAGATCCTCGGGCTGTAGGGATGTACTTGTGTGTTTCTAGATGTCACTGCTTAAAGAATCTTGGCTGTTTCTCCTTCATTGCTGTTACAGTGACTTTGATGAGCTTGGATCTAGTGAGACGGCTACTGTCAGGGGAGCTGTTCTGCTGTGTGAAATTACGTAAAATAAAATGTGTTTTGGCAATAGCAAGGAATGCAATTGCTCAACAGTGAGCTTGCTAAGCTTGAACAGATGGAAGAAAAATAGAGCAGACTGATCCACAGATGATGATAAGCAACAGTTAGACCTAAAGATGGGGGGATTGATCCTCAGAGAATTAAAGAAATCATTTGCATCAGATGCGGACCAGTTAATCCATGCTTGCACTCAGTGAATGCCATTGGAAACTGCTTTAAATAATGTGATCTAACACATATATTTTATGTATTTGTAAAGCCAGATGGGATAAGGAATAAGTATTTTAGAGGGAATAAACTGGCAAGAAACATTTCTATAGATGTCACTCTGAACTGATGCATTATGGAGCAGTGAGCTAATAGGCTTAGAACAGAAAAAAATATGAATATTAAACAAAATCTCAGATTTCATTAGGACTTTATAGTTCACATGTCTCTTATTGCAGATAATGAAACAGAACACACTTTCCTCGCCTACCTAAGCAAAAGCTAGACTATGTATTTGTGTCTGTGTCTATCTTTACTTTTGGATACAGACATCAATGCATATGTATGGTAGACTTGAACTTGTACTATTCTTGATATTTCATGTTTGTAAGGATTTAAGTAAGTCGAAGTAACAAAGTTATAAATAAGCCTACAATGTTACAAGTTCATCTTACAATAAACATTCTATTTTGAAGTGATTTTAGCCTTGTAAAAGAGAGCACTATATTTCTATGTATTTCTCACCCAGTTATTTCCAATGTTAACTTCTTCACATCCCCATTAATGTTCTTTTCTTAGATATCCAGGCTATCATGGTACATTTTGTTATTACTTTGCCTCAGTCTTCTGCATTCTGGGAGACTGTTGGTGTTTCTTGTGTCTTGTGATCAACATCACTTAAGTATTGTGTAGAACTTTCCTCATCTTGAGTTCATCCGCTGTTTCTTCATAAGCACACTGAACCTGGGAAGTCTGAGGAACAATGACCTTTGTATGACACCATATGCAAGACAGACACTATTGGGATGTCTTAGGAAATGATTAAAGTGGCATCTGCCAGTTGTCCCTAGTATATTATCAATATTACTTAACTATACTAAACTTGAGCATCTTTTTTATCTAGGAGTTACATATAAGAGGGGTAATTCTTACTATGGAGTTACTGGAAATTAGTAGTCATCTTAGGTGAATAGAAAAATATCAGTTTTAATGTCATTTTATAAACCACATAATGTGGAGTAAATATCTATTGTCTCCTGAACATAGAAATAATAGAATAAGTAGATCTTCCTTGGATTTGAATTTTAAAATATTACATGGAATTATCTTTTTTTTGAGACAGGGTCTCACTTTGTAGTTCAAACTGGCCCTGAACTCGTTATGTAGTCCAGGAACACCTCAAATTCACAACAATCCTCCTGCCTCTGCCTCCCAACTTCTGGGATTATAGGCATAAGCCATTACCCAGCACTGTGGTATGTGGTACTCATTGCTGGCGTGCATAAATCACCATGCTCAGCACTCTGGTATGTAGTTACCCAGGATCAAACCCAGCCCCCTCATGTTAGCAAGGTAGGTGCTGGAACCACTGAATTAAATCCCAACTGAATAGATAACTATTTTAATCCTATGTATTTGTTGCTATATTTCTAATTTTATTTTCATGCATTCATTCATTGTATATTTTTAGACTTTTTAAATCTGAGAATTCTAGGTTTTGTCTTTCATGACTCTTAAAACTATAATTGTTTTGTGTTTTATTTTATTTTGTTTTTTGAGACAGGATTTCACTTTTGTAGATCATGCTGGGACTGAGCTATGTAGTCCAGGCCAGCCTCAAACTCAGCAATCCTCCTGCCTCTGCCTCTCCAGTGCTGGGATTACAGGCATGAACCATCACACCCACCATTGTGGTATGTGGTACTGGAGATCAAACTCCAGACCCTGCACTTGCCAAACACACACTGCAACCACTGCGCTAAATCCCTGGCCCCAGTACACAGAGTTATCTTTTTGACACATTGTACATTGTCGGTCTAGACAAATATTAGGAAATTGGAAAGGATGAGGGTGAAGGAAATCAAAGCTTGGTTTGTGAGTTTACTTGAAGTAGACCTGTTGACAGCTGATTACAAGACTTTAGGATGAAAAGCTCCATTAAAGCAGATGAAAAAAAAAATGATTGAGGGAAATGTGAAAATAAATTAAGGGGTGTAATTAGAAAACATGTAAGAAAAAGTTATAGCAGAAGATTACTTTTAGATTTATGCAAACATCCCAGCTAGCTTCAAGCTCCATGAGCTGCATTCTGATGTTTAAGATTCTCTTCACCTGCAGCAGGGCAGAGCTCCAGAAAATTCCTATCCTCTTATTTTCTAGTAAATTTTATCGAGATAGAGGATTCTCATGCAGAAAGAACAAAATAATGATTAGCTATAAACCACTGACATGTGGTTTTAAATATAAAGATTTCTTATTGAATACCTGTTTTAAACTGTGGGGTTATAATGAATTGATGGTACCAGAAAGTTGCTTCAGAAGACTGTACTGTCTGGACCACAGTTTGAATCATGTGTTAGTGCCTTTTTTTCCTGATCTGATTTATCTTTGAAAGTACCTACTCTTTTTTGAGCTACCATGTAAAAGCCATACCTTTAAGAAAGAGAGAAAGATAGAACGACAAAAGGAAAGAAGGAAAAAGGAATGAAGAAAGGGAGGAATGGAGGTGCACCTTTCTTTTAAGACATAGAAACTTGCCAATTTAAAAATAGATGAAAGACTTGCCTCCAGATTCTATACTGCTCCATCCTGTGCTCAACTATGATAAATCTATTCAAGTGGAGCTCACCGCTGGAGTTTTTGCTGTATTAGCTCAAGGTCTTGGCATCATTAAATAATCTTACAGGGAGAACTGTCATCGCAGTTCTGTGGAAGGCTGAAGGAAGAGAGGTGTAAGTCTCTAGGTTTAATATTCAGTACCACACCCCCAAAAGGCCAAAATCAAAACAACAGCAACAAAAATGCCAAGGGAGGAGGTAGCTACATGTGAGAGTAGCATCTACACTGTATCCCAGTTAAGTACACTATGTATTTTACAGATTACATTTAAGGTTTTGTGTTTTACCAAAAGCACAAAATACAAAAAATATCAGCAAAATATTTAACCTGTTGATAATGTTGCAAATATTGGGTCAAGATAGGAGGAACAGGTGACAGACATCTAAACAGGAACCTGCACATATCCACACTTGGAATTGAAAGATGATGGAGCAGACTAAAGGGCCGAGAAAGTTCTGAGACTTGGTTATTATATCATGATCCTTCACAGTCAACAGTGCTCCAGGGAGCACTGCCCAGGCATGTGTAGGAGAGGATGGAAATGGCCCCTGCCTGGAGGTGCTGAAACCAGAGATTAAACCCCCTTCCAGAATTATTTAGGAGAAATACGAGGGGCTGGAGGTTGTGTTAAGCAAATAAGAACAAGACTGAAAAGCGGTATTTCTGCCAACGTTAATGTAACTAATTGTGCATGGCTCCAGCATACATAGGGTGCATGATATTTGATTTCTGTGTGATTTTGAAAGCTATAATATTTGAGGAGAATGCAGATTTTATTTTACCTATTTGGATTTAAATACTAAGGTTCAGTTCACAAAATTAAATAAAACAGTAACTAAATGGAGATTGTATATATTTACAGAAAAACACTAGCAGCCGTCCTCTTGAAGGGACCTAGGAAGTTTAAAATTATAAATTTATGCGACCCAGATTTCCTTCTTGCTTCCAAATTGGAATGATATTTTGTAAATTGGTTTTAGCGATTATGAGAGGGAGGAAGGCAGGCAGACAAACCAAGCCAGACAGACCAAGTCAGCTGTTTGACTCAATTAAATTTTGGAACATCTCAAAAAATTTTAACAGACTTGACAGTTAAGTTAAAGAATGCAAAGCATTTTTTAGTCCAAAAGGTCCCAGGGGGAACGATTGAGTCTCTCAGCTGTAAATGACTCAGTCTGCAGAGCAGATACAGAAAGAAAGGAATGCTCAGGGCAGTGTATGCAGAGAATCATGTGGGGGAAAAACAGTTCTAAAAGTTCAATCTGTCTGTCCACTAGTTCTTCTGTACTATCGGAAAATGAAACATCTGGTGTCACAGCACAGATTGAGTGGAGAATAATAAGCTAAATGTTCAGTTGAATAAAAAATAAATAATAATAAATAGAGAATGGTCAGAGAGGAGAAGGAGTCTTCTAGAAGACAGACGACTAAGCAGTGTGTGTGTGTGTGTGTGTGTGTTGTGTAACAGATTAAATGAAAAAAAAAAAAAAAAAAAAGCTTCAGTGTTCCTAACATTCAATGCTGGATGTAATAAGCTTCAATGGATGGGTTGGGATAAATTAGCGAAAAAGCCTCCATCTCACACCTAGGCCTCCTCAGACCAGAAGGAAGAGAATATCTATAAGACTTCAGTCTTAACATCTATAGAAAATAAGAGGAAATTCAGAGGCAGAAGTGGCCAGGAAGAGTTAGGACCCAGAAAATTTTAGAAATTCTCTAGGGAAGGCATTAAATTTCCCTTTTAATTCTATGTAAACCTTGAAGGACAAAACCCTGGTGTCCTCTTGGTCCTTCCTGCAACACTGTCTTGACAGTGATGGGACCAGGCAGGGAGCTAATAGCCAGGCAAGAGGTTTTTCCAACGGAAATCATTGTCTTTATCAGTTCAAAATAAAATACAATATATATTAGTTCTTCAGAGAGCATGTGTCACTACAGATATTCCAAAACCACACAAACAATATTATCTGAGAGCTCTTAGCTTATTAAAAACTTGTATTTTTGCCACGATGCATGTATCTATCTTTTTAAATGTCACTGAGACTTTCTTTCTTGCTTGATGATTTATTATTGCACTGGATGAAACACATCTGAAATAGATGCGTTCAGAAACTAGTTCTATCTGTTTATTTAAATAATAGTTTATTTAAATGGTAAAGCATGATGTTCCTGCCATGGTTGTCTTTTATAAATATTAACTTAAGTTTTATCAGACACCTATTAGAGACACCAGTATTACTCTCACTCTACAGATGAGAATGCTGAGACACAAACTGCTAGGAATTTACTAGAATTTAGCTTGATTAAAATCAAACAGTCTAGCTTTAAAGTCCATGAGCTCCACCAGTGTGACTACTTCTCTATACGGAATATAAACTGTGCTTCTTATCTTAAGATAAGTCATTCCTTGAAGTCAGAATTCAGGTTTCTTACAAGCATCTGGTTCTTTGATTTCTTATCTTTTACTTCTCTCCTCTAAGGCTAAGTTTGAGGTGTTAGGGGATGCAGTTCTGTGGCATGGCATTAGCGTTACTACGCATGCGTAATGATACCAGTTTGCTACTGCCCACAGCTGCTCAGACATCCAGAAGGGCTGTCCAGGACTCCAGCTGCTCGCCACATGGAATGCAGTGTGCCTACAAAATGACAGGTCACTGAAAGCAAGAGGGCTGCGCACACAACCTCACATCGTGACTATTAAACCAAGAAGCATCAAGATGTTTTTACTGCAGATACGCCTAACAGTGTCTCACTTTCTTAGACGCTTTCTGGTAAGCCCCACTCCAGAGTACACACAGGCCCTGGTTTCAATCATATAATTCCAGGATGGAAAATATTTTGAGGGGATCTTTCGTGCTTGTAAAACATGGCTCTAAAGCTGCCTATCAGGTAGCTGTGAAGCACACTTTTCTAAGGAAACTCGCTCGTCTGCTTCCTCTCTCTTAGTCCTCTCTCTTCCTCCTCTTATCTGACTCTTATTCTCTGTCCAGTATTTATATTTAACTTCTGTCAGACTAAATACTCGTATTAACTCAAGATTAATCGGGTGAGTTTTCCCAATCAAACATTAATTATTTGCACAGCTAGAATTTTCTCCTGATGATTCAGAAGCAAACTTTAAAAACACACAAGCTTATGGAGTACTACTCTGCCATAAAAAACGATAAGTTTGAATCATTTCTACTTAAATGGACATACCTTGAGGATATCCTCATAAGTGAAATAAATAGGGCACAGATAGGTACATATCGCATCTTTTCTCTGATATGAGAAAATGAAGATGTAAATGAGTCCTAGCATTGTATGTTATATATTGTGAAATAGAAAATGCTCAATGTAAAATAAGGTGAAAGGGGACAATGTTGAGATTGTAACAAAAAAG
>PVIR01032164.1:0-18897 GCA_004026965.1 Petromus typicus
TCACTGCCACATTTCAGGGAGTGTGAGTGGTGAACAATTTAGAGTAAAAAGAAAACATCCGGATTTCTGAGGATTTCCTTTATGCTAACTCATATGCCAGTTTACCAGAGGACCAAACACGCAGCGGGCCAGTGGAGTGCAGTCGGCAGAGCGGGCTGTGCGAGGGCAGCGGGACAAAGCCTGGGCGGCCCTCTGGGAGCCGTGGGCAGAAGCTTGTGCAGTGAGGTCCGTGAGGAAGACTAGACTGGAGTGTTCACCCGGAAGAGGAGCAGACTTCCAGTGACTTAATACTGTCGTGGAAGCAGAAGCGGGTTCGTGTCTAAAGCCTCCCTTGAGAGCCACACAGGAGGAGTCGGGCCGACCACTTAGGGCAGGGATTTAGACACAGTAGAAAAGATTCTCAGTGTTTTAAAAACAGCTTGAAAGGGAAAATATATAGGTTCATATTTTGGGAGGTTTTAATCATGAGCCAGTGGAAGTGGCTTGACCTGGTCCTTCCTCGAGGCAGAGCCAGGGTCACTTGCCCAAGAAGGAGCCCCTGCAAGTCAGAAAAGGGCCACCTCACCAGAGCCTCAGAGCAGCCACTGACGTGCAGCTCTTCCTCAGTGGCAAAGTCCGCACAGAGAGGCTTCAGCCCGAGTTTGTCACATAATCACGGAAGCCTGGCGGCCACTGGAATAGGTTTTCAGTTTGAACCGAGATTAACTGTGCATCTCCTGTGTCTCCACAAGCTTTTCCTAGTGTGGATCTGGAGCTGCTACAAAGCTAGTTGAGAGAAGGGGAGGTACTGTTTAGCAGGTGTAACAAGGAATCCGCTGGCTGGATGTCTGTAGCGGAGTTTCTGGTGCGATGAGATGGACATGGTGCCACTTTCAGGAATCAGGACTATAGACAGAGCTAGTTTGGCGGGGTTAGGAGCTGCTTGTGTGGCCTGGAGCTCCCCGAGCTGTCCACAGCGAGACATGGAGCCCACAGCTTTCCTTGAGAATCTAGATTGGACTGGGATGACTCAAGGACAGAGTGTGGTGGGAGAAGAGATGAGGGAAGAAGCCTCGATTCTGAGAACCGGGAACATATAAGGGACCGAAAAGGACAGCAGTGCGGGCCAGTGTGGTCCAGTAAATCCAAGGAATGGGAGATTGTCGAGCAGGACTAGTCAGCTAAGGACCCCAGGGAGGCGGGGTGGGAGGGCCCTCTGCGGTAGTCAGTGACACTGCTAGGGACTGAAGTGGGTTTGAAATTTAACAGAAAAGGAGGAAATACAGATTGTTGACTTTTACAGCATTTAAAGTATTTGGCTAGGAATGGGAAGTGGAGAAAATAGGGAGGCAGTATAGGAATACATGAATGAGTGGTCGGAAGGGAAAATTGGGGTATCCTTATAGGCTTGTGCAGTGGAGGTGATTTGAACATGCAGTCATGGGAGAGAATAACGAGACACAGCCCATCAGGATCCAGAGGCCATGAAGTTCACTGTGGTTAATTGGACGGGGAAGGGGCAGGACTGTGCTATAGTCAGGAATCATGAGGAAACATTTAATACAGGATGCATAATTTATAGGATTATCTTATAATATTCACCCAAATGGCAAATGCAGAGTTGTGCAAGAGATCTGTCCACACAGTAGAGACCCAAGGAGTCCAGTCGAGGGCCAGAATCTCACAGCAATGTCCCACAGAACTCTGGCCAAAGGCCTAGAGTCCATGGCAAAGTCTCATGCTTGTCCACATGGAGGATCTGCCCCATGGAGGCCCAGAGGCCAGTGGTGGAAGCTAGGACGTAAGTCAGGATGAAGGGTCTGCATCACCAGGCTGAGGACCTGCAGCAGAGCCAGGAAGTGGCACCCAAGGTGAAGACCAGAGCTCCCCTAAGGAGAGCGCAGCTGTTGCCGGAGACAGAGAGGACCTGAGAACTCAAGATAATAAGAACCACAGAGTTCACATCAGGAATGTCAGCTACGCTGTGTCTCCAGGAAAATCAACAGGAAACAATCCCCCTTCAGTTCTCTTTCATATCACTGGCAACGACCCTCAGGTGGGTCTTCCATGTCCAGCCCACCCCGACTCGCTGGCTCAGCTCAGCTGGGTGTTCCACGGTGACCATTAGTTAACCTGCCGCAGCTGGGCAGGGAGATGTGCGAGGAGCCGGAGGGTCATGGGGATTTGTGAGGGCCCGCTGAGCAGCACAGAGGAGCACCCCGCCCACCTGCTGCTTTGGAGACCCAGATGGGGTGTCTTTCTGCAGCAGTGCACAGCAGCCTGTTTCTAGGACCAGAGAAAGAAGCTGATTCAGGATCTGATTTATGCCAGAGCTACGAAGCCTGAGTCAAACACGGCAAGAAGGAAAGCACATCAAGAAGAGGAAGAGTCAGGGATCGGAGACCTTCAGGAAGTCAAAGATCAGGTGGACTTGGAGGACAAAAACAGGAGAGGAGAATGATGCAGGCTCTAAGACTTGAGATCTGTGTTCAAAGACAGAGCTGTTATGAGGAATGGCATGCAGTCAAGCTGAGAGATTCCCGAGAAAATGCTGAGCAGGATCTAAAACTGCAATTTTGTTTTCTATGAGATGTTTCCGTGTCCAAAACATTTAAGAATTTGGTCACTTCAGGGAATATCCATGTGAGCACTTTGGAATGCGGTTGGAAATGAGAGGGACGGAGGAGAAGAAAAGAGGGGACAAGGAGAGCAATTGAGAGAGAGAGAGCCAGGGAGAGACAGAATGACACTGAGTAGAGCGTGTATATTTTGTTTCTGCAAAGGTGCTTAGGAAGACAGTTCCTGCCCTCTGCAGAAGGGTCTCCGTGGTGAAGAAAGAGTTAAGTGACTTGCAGTCCAGGATACAGTTAAAAGATTAATCTGTGTTTACGCTGTTTGTCCAAATTCTCAGATGTGAAAAATACTTCATTAACTTTAAAATATGGTACAAATATAAGAAATTTTAATATACCCAAAGGAAAGAAATGGTAAGCACAGGACCTGTGCACAGATGAAAGGACTGATTTTATCTGTGTCGTCCCTCGCAGACCACAGCTGAAGCACGGGAAAGGAATTAGATCTATCCAAAGGTTCTTTTCCTCGGACGTTTCCTCAAAAGAAGTGGATGTCTGGTGTCGCCATGTTTCCGTAACTCAGAGGACGGCCAGTGAGTTACCTGATACGCTGTGTGTTCCGGCTTGGCTCCGTTTGCACAGATCTTGCGTGGGTGCTAAGCAACGAGAATGTTCCACTGTGCTTCTCAAGTGCCGCCTGCTAGACCTCGGTCTTCAGCCTCATGTGCATTGGAGAGAGAGGACCCTGAGCTCTGTGTTAACATATAAAAAGCTGAATGGTTCCAACTTCTGTGCCAGAAACTCCCGAAAGCCCTCAGTCATTCTGCTGGCAAATGTTTGAAGAAGAACATTGCCTATCAGAAGGCCAAGCTTGCATTTTCTGGGTGGTCCAGAAGCCACGAGCTGTGAGGAAACTCACTTCTGAACCATATTGCGTGTGTGTTTTTTAATAGGGATAAGTGTTACAACAGCAAAAAATGGACTGACAAAGCCCTCATGGAGTATTTGTCATTACCCTCAGTGGTGACTAGCACTTTCTTTCTTACTCCTTTTTATGAAAACTCACAATTTTTCTGGATGTACAAAAGCAGGAAGAAAATAAAGGTGGCCTCAAATACAGCAGCTGAAGTTTCTCTCATCTTGCCCTCTGCTCACCTGCTTGCAGAGTGAGGGCCAGGGAGTGCCGTGTCCTGAGGCTGAGCCTGGTGTGGTGTGTGTGACACTGGTGCGTCAGTGCTCCGGGCCCCTGTGTGGCGCAGGGAGGTAGGTCCCGGAGAACCCGTCAAGCCTGCACGTCACCAAGCTGTGTCCGGGAGCCGGGTTCATGCCCCGCCCCCACCCCCAGTGTGCGGTGTTCACAGAAGCCGTCGGACTGTGCAAAGAGCTCCCTCCTTCTGGAGCCGCCTCTGCCTCTTGCTTTGGCCGCTGTCTATGGAGCGAATTTATTCCTTTTGCCACTTCGTATCTATTGTCTTCAGTGATGAGGCTATTGTCATCCAGGCAAATGAATCACTAGAAACGAGTTGCCCTCCCTCCCCTGCCTTGTCCCCCCATTCTGCAGCTCCCTTTTCTTTCTCGGTCTTTTTAAAAGTTCTATGGGAAAAACAAACTACTTTTCTCAGAACCCCGATGCCACTTTCTTTCCTATAATCATAATTGACATTTATATTATTTCTTATTTATCCTAATGGGAATATTGCAATAGTAGTCATTAAAGTTAATAAAACTTCTATAACATAAAGTAGGTAAGGTATACTTGTAAGCATTTTAAAGACTGAGCACCTAATCTGAGGTTGCAGTCAGTGTCCAAAACAGTTTACTTGAGCCTTGGCGGTTTAACCTGTGTGGAAGCCGCTGAGGGCTTGGGGCTCACCCCCCCCGCCCCACCCTCCCCAAGCTGTACAGTATGATGACTGTGTAATAAAGTGGGCTTAACGTGTACAGTTGGAAGGAGTCAGCTTCAATCTGAAGGTTTTATAAAAGTCAATTTCATTGCTTTATAGCACACCGAAATCATTTAGTTCTGGCATGTACCCTAGCTGACTGCATTGATTTAGCCAAGAAGAAAAATAGTTCCACGTGAAAGAAGGAAAAAGCAAAAACATAGGACCAGAAAGTGGATGAGGGAAAGAGATGAACTCCACGCAGCGCAGGCCCACCCGGCAGGGCGGCTGTGCATCCCCACAAGGGGCAAAGGCTCTTTGGGGCTGGCCCAGCGGGTGGCCGTTTCCGAGTGAGAACTGAGGTCTTGTGGGAAGGCGCTGCTGAGCACAGGCCCCTCCGCGGAGGTGCTGGCTGAACACGCTTCGATCCAGCTGTAGATTAAACACCCCAGGCACCACGCTGGAGTTCACCTTCGCACTGGAGGACAGCAGCACAGCGTCAGCGTAAACAGACGCTCACCTGCGCTCCAAGCAGCTGTAGGTGTTAGACAATCCAGACGCCACTCCAGCTGAATCCCTGGCTCAGGGCAGGATGGTTCTTCCTTAGGTTTGTGCTTGGTTCCCCTGAGCAGTGGGGCTCTTACCAGTTGGGACTAACCTCGAGTCATAAACAAAGGTCTGTGACCTGTTGTTTTGTCCCTTCTGTTGTGTAGAAAGCCCAGGCCAGTGATATCACTGCTGTACGTGAGAATTTGTGCAGTTCAGGTCACAGCCATGTGGCTGCGCTACCAGAGTGTTCGTTCTCCCGAGTATATTGCTGACTTCCTCTGTAGGTGAACACAGGTGAAGGATACGAGCACAGTTATCCCACTGAAGGAGCTTAAGACATGAGAGACCCGTGAGCCGGACCCAGGTGTGATCAAAGTGGTGAGATGATAACTGTGCAGAAAGGTGTCTCCAGGAGCGGGGCGTGAGGGAACTGAAAAGCACCTGTTTGGATACCCGGGTGTATTATGGACAGAGAACAGAGCACTGAGGGCCCCTCAGCTTGTGTGGGACGCTGGCATTGCCCCTGTGGCACGTCCCTGAGCAAGGGCTAAGGGTAACAGAGGCAGACAGCATGTTGTTGATGCATGAGCAAACATTTCCAGTAGACAAGAGTGAGGACTGGTACATATTGTTTAACATCACTTGATAACATGGGGCCAGCGGCCTGACAAAAATAAGAGGCAAAATAAACGCAAACAGGGCATTTGCCCTGGCCCAGGGAACAGGGAGGGGAGGGGACGAGGGCAGTGGGCCAGGTGTGGTACAGTTACCAGTGGAAGGGTGCTGGCTAAGAAGAGCAGTAAGCAGGGGGAGGGAATGACTTGGATTCTTGCTCTTTTAAGGGGTGGTCTCCTTTGCTGAATGAAATTAGTGGAAGACAAATTGTCTAAAAAGAGGAAGAGGAAGCAATATAGTGATTTATTTTTGACCAGTAGGATTTCTTGTGCTCATGAAATATCTAAAAGGAGTAAAATAATGAGCAACTGAGTATAAAAATCTGAATTTCCCAGGAGAAATTTAGGCTGGAATTATACATGTAGCCATTATTAGCACACAGAAACAGTTAAAGCTATTGAGAGGCACATGTCATACAGAGGAAAGAGGAGGGCAGATACCAAAAGTCTGACTGAGGAAGGAAGACAGTGAAACAGCCTCAAGAGGAGACGGGAGAGGAGGCCAAGTGAGTCCTGTGATGGAAAGGCCTTTGGGCCTAGTGGGACGAGGTCTCCCGGCCTTGCAGAGTGTTTTCAAGAAAGCGACTGAGGGGCCCCACTCACTGGCAGCCTGACTGACTTACTGAGTGACTGAACAGAACACGGACAATTGTGGGCCGAAAGTGAATGGCTCTTAGAGCAAACTGGACTGTGAAGGGAAGTTGGGACATGAGGGAAAGCGAGCTGGAGCTAATGCGGGGCCCCAGGAGGGCTTTTAGGTTGTGCCTTTTCATGCCACCAGGATGCATGCATGGCAGTGGCCGCCCAGGCAGCAGGAGGCCGCTGGCCAGGAGCGATGGGAGGAAGGGAGGAAGCTCGTACTGAATAGCTTTCTTTGGATGTAGCAGGAAAAGATGGGGCCAGTTCAGGTGGCATCACAGTGAGAAGCTGGCGTGTCACCATCTTGGAGGTGCTGGGGCCTCAGTGGGGGACAGATTCATCATCTGCGGTGCTGAGGGAGAGCAGAGCAGAAATGCAAAGGGCGCGGGAGAAGGTGAGAAAGCAGGTCTGCTGGACAGCGGGGCGGCAGCATCAGCTGTGGAACCACATCCTGCTGCCGTGAGACGAGGATTGTTTGGCTCCATCCAGTTGGAAAACATGAATTGGCAGAGTGCCACTCTGCCAGCAGCTCTCAGCCCTTAGTGCTGCAGCTCGGGGTCTTGGTGTCACCAGCTGGCACCAGTTAATACCAGGCATTGTTGGTCAGCAGTGCTGGTTGCAGGTCTCTGCCAATGCCCACCGTCACTGGCTGATGCCAGCATGTACCAGACGCCACCGTCTCTGCCGTCGCTGGTCCGCTGTCCTTTGGCTGCCAGGCTCTAGAACTGTGTGGGGTGAGCAGCCCTGGTGTTTGTAGCTCTTTCTTATGAAGTGACTCATCTGCCTAAGTGTCTTACGGACTTACAGGACCTTCTGAGCTCGAATTGCTTGAGAAATAAGTCCTGCGCTGATGGAGCGGACCAGCGGAAGGGGCTCTGTCTGGACAGGGCTGTGCTGCAGCCTGAGGGCGGGAATGGGGGTTGTCATACACCAGACAAAGCCTTTCTAGGTCATCCTGGAATAGTGAAGGGAATTTGCCTATCCCAGCAGCCGCAGGTCTGTGATTAGTACAAGCTTTGGTCTGCTATTGGTCATCAAGCCTGTGCTCGGTCCCCCGTGGTCTAAACTGAGGCCTTGTGATCCAAGCCTGTGGATTTGTCAAAAGAGAATTCTCCAGCATGGCTAGAACTGAAGCAAGGCGAGCACTGTCCCGAGCAGGGGGGCCAGGACAGCCATGGCTGCCACAGAGCCAGACAGCTCTGGGACACATGAGCTGTTTGTTTGACAGCTGTGGCATCTCCAGGAACAACGGCGGGGAAGACTCAAGGAGGGTTGGCGGTGTTAATTATAGCTTGTTGGTGTCTGTGCTGTGAATAATAGGCCTGCATCCGTCCTTGGTCTCCGGCACATTATGAGGGGCGCAGTGTTTCTTTGACCAGGTGGCATCTGGCAGGCAGCAAAAATGGGGGACAGTGCCATAGCCGAGAGACTGCAGCTGTCACAGTGACCTGCAGGGCAGCCACAAGGTGATGTGTGGGGCAGCAGGGGTAGTGGGCTGCTAGTGCGCCCTTAGGGTCCACAGAAGTGGGAAGGGAAGTGAGGGGGAGGGATGACAGCTGGTGGCCAAACTATGCCCCTCTGGCCCTCACAGGAGAAAAGGGCAAAGCAGGCGCTGTGGCACACACCTCGGCATGTGACCGTGAACATGAACCCAAGTGACACTATAATCAGCACTTTCACTGGTGTGAGTCATGACTCAGAATATGCACCAAGCTCAGCTGTTCTGTGGTTCCTTTATAACTGTGTAGTGGGGAGCATCCTGGCCAGGCCCCCGGTCTCCCGGGAAGCAGAATCCTTTTGTGATCAAAGCTAAATGGGAGTTGGACTCACAGAGAAAATTGTTGAGCTCTGCTTTTGTCAGTGTCCAGTCTTCCTTGCAAGGCGGGCCCCTCCTGCCCATCTCTTTCTTGCTGGCCCGCCGGGACCTCACTGGTGTGTCTTCTGGTGGCGCTGAGGGAGGCAGGAGAGGAAGGGGGTGCCGCAGCTTTCTGCTGGACACGTGCACTGTTACGGTGGACAGTGTTCCTGAAGGTCCACGTCTCACTGTCTCTAGAATCTTTCTGTGGTTTTCTTCTGGAAGCCGCTCTAAATTCCACTTGGTTAAAACTGTTGCGAATCAAGCACGGTGATCCGGCGATCACTCCCGCTTTCCCAGAACTCCCGTCCACTCCTCTCCTCTCCCCGAATCCCCAGCCCTCACCTTTGGTTCTCACAACCTCAAGCCAGAAGGCTCCAGGCTGGTGCCCTTCCGCGGCCCTACACCTGGCTTCAGACAACAGACGCACTGGCATACTTCCTTTGTCTCAGGGAGGGCTAGCAGTGGATCCTGTGCATCCCACCCACCCTGGCTCCCACAGCAAAGCGACTGCCAGCCCTCCCTCTCCTCCTCGCTTCCCATATCCACACGTGTGCTCGCAGAGCTCTCAGCGCTCACCAGGGCTGAACCGCCGTGTCTCTTCCTCCAGCCACTGGGCGGCTGTCCTTGGATGGTGCTACAGGCTCAGCGCTCCATCAGCTCCCAACAAACCCTTTCCTTTTTGAAATGTATTCTCATCTATTACTAATATTTTTAAACACCGTGAAGTGAGTCTCTGTTCTCTAAGTCGTGTCACATACTAGTCCAAGAGCTTCCATTTGACCCTCCTATTTCCCTTGGTGTTATCCTCCCAAAAGAACAAAAGCCATCATATCATAGTGCCATAGGTACACCCATGTTTATAGCAAAACAGTTTGTAATAGCTACAGCTTGGAAACAGTCCAAATGCCCATCGACCCACGAGAGGATAAAGAAAATGTGAGGTTTTTTTGTACAAGGGAATATTATTCTCTCATAAAGAGGAACAAGATTCAGACATTTGTAGCTAAGCATATGCACCTTGAGGCCATACTCCTAAGTGGCACATGTGGGGAAAAAAAGATTGGCATTGTAGTGAACATGTGTCATTGGAGTTTCGTGTCTGTAATGCCCTGGTAAGTCAAAAGTTCCCATTTAGCATAATTTCAGTACTTTTGTGTAATTTTCAAGTGAACTTTGATGCATATCTCAGAAGTGCCAGGACAGAGCTCCCAGATCTGGTTTATTCCCGACCAGTGTTTTGACACGTGGAAGCTGGGGCACATTCTGAGTGGGGAGATGGTCAGAGAGCTCAGCGGAGGGGAGTAGAGGGAGGAGCGGCCGGAGCCCAGGAGGAATGTCAGCGTGATGGAAGATTCTGCTGCGAACGGCTGCCTGCGTGCGAGGAGATCGAGGGCTCACGGAGCTGGCGCAGGTGCCGGTGAGATGCAAGGCAGAGGGCAGAGCATTCGGATGGTGTGTGCCTGAGAGGAGGAGTGGGTCCTGTGGGGCTGCAGAGGGCGGGAGGTGAGAGGCCCAGCGAGGAAGATGGCTGTGGGCGGTCTCAGGAGCACAGTCTTGTGGATACATGGTGCTGTGTGAATCGGATCTTCGGAAGCTGGGTATGCAGTACCACAGATAAACATACACTGTCGCAAAAAAGCGTGGGCAAGTCAGGAAGCCAGATCACTGCCAGTCATCTCACTTCTGGACATAACTGGCTATATGATGTATGGGGCCGCTGAGGTCTGAATGCCAGATCCCCACATTGAATGAGCAGTTTACCAGGTGTATTCACAGTCCAGTCAAGATTCATTTTATATGGACAAACATCCTGTGTGTTAAACATCATGCTTTCCTTTCCATCATGGGGAAACTGAGGCACAGAGGCCATAGGTAGTCAGACACGAGTGTATATATTCTGGTTCCAGGTGTATATATCCTTTTCAATTTATAGTCCTCCTCTACACACACACACACACACACACACACACACACACACACACACACACACATATTTGGGGGAAGTTGAGACAGGGTCTCACTTTGTGGTTCAGACTGGCCTTAAGCTCACTATGTAGCCCAGGCTTGCCTTGATCTCCTGGCAATCCTCCTGCCTCTGCCTCCCAAGCACTGGAGTTACAGGCGTGAGCCACCATGCCTGGCATTGTGGTATGTGGTACCAGGATTGAGCTTGGACCTTGTGCTTGCCAGGCAGACCCAGAACCACTGAGCTAAATCCCTGGCCCCAGCATGAATATATATTTATAACTGGACTTTTAAAATATTTATCAATATGTTACACGTTTGTCAGTCAATTTGTAAAAATAGCAGTTATTACATTGAAGCTGGAAATAGAACCAAGTTGTACCATCACATAAAGATGAGTTGTGTCTCGAACAGATCATTTCTGGGAAAAAGAAAAAAAAGCATGCTGTGCAGGCTGCTCATGTGTGCAGCTCTGAGAGTGGAGGATGCTGGGAAGATACTCGGTGACTATTAATATGGTCCCAAAGCAGAGCTGCTATGTCGGCTCCCAAGACCACTGCGGGGATGCTGTGTGATCGAGTGCTGTGAGTAGAATACTTATCCCTTTTCCACATTTGATCATGTTTTAGTGTGAAAGTCTGTCTTTTGATTTCCTTGAGCTGCTGACACAAATGATTTTTCTGTTGGTTTTTCTTCTCTGTAATGCTCTCATTTTATAAAATGTTCTAGACTTCAGACGTAATTAACCATCCTGCAGCTGACCTTGCACACGAGGGTGCCTCATCATCCTGTTAACTGGTGGACAGGCCCTCGTGGCCTGGACACAGGTGGATCCGGGGAAAACCACCTTCAGACTGGTGGATCTGAAGGACGCAGTGTTTTCAGGTTCCCTTAGATCCAGGGTGCAGCACTTAGTCACGCTCATGTCGAAGAAACTAAAATCAGGAAAAGAATTTTAGAAAATGAAAAAATGACTTGCTTTCGTTTTATTTAAACCTATCCCAAACCAAGGAACAATAAAAAAAAGAACCCCTGACTCTTGTTACCTGTCTGATGTATTTGAAACAGCTTAGTTAAAAAGTGAAATGAGAACACAGTGTGGCACCATCGTGCACGTGGGGAAAGCAGAGCGCTTGTCTCGGGTCAGTTTGGGCTCATCCGTGTGCTACGTGGGCTGACGGAAAACCTTCCTGACATGACAAAGGGATAAATGGATAGCTTTGCATATATTAAAGTGATTTTAATGTCTTGTGCTATGAAACATTCTTTGAAATGCTGTTTCTTCTGTGAAATTGTCTTTTCTGTTCTTACTTTTTAATACATATTTGTATACATAGTGATAATGTTCCTTGTAAGGAGTTACATGTACGTAGCACATCTCAGTATTTTTAATCTCCTCCTGGTATAAAAGGAGCCTGCAGATAAAAGAGAAGCTGAGAAAGCAGAAAAAGGAAGTAGAAAGCTTAAAGGACTAAGGAATAATATGTCTTCTTCATAAAGCCTTAAATAACTAGCAACATGAGAAAATTATGAGGAGAATCAATATTGAGAAATAAAAGTCAATGAGACTGATTGTATTTGAAAGTAATATAACTAATATTGTCAGGGTGTTGAGTTTTGATACAGCCACTTACTATGCAAATTTTGGAAAAGGGTCAAATAAGTGGGGAATTACAGCTTTATTGGAAAAGCATTATAGAACAATCTGTTGAACACTGAAAAAGGCTTTTTATTTTGAGGCTTGGGGTTCAAAATGAAACTCTATTAAGGTTGACTGAATTCAAGGCAATATTTGGGGTCCATAGGATCTTGAAACTAATAGACTGAGAAGCCTGTGTGTGTTGGAAAGACAGTTGTCAATGGAGGTTTAGACTCTGTAAAAGCAAGTATTCCTTCAGGTTTCAGTTAGAACTCTACCACTGAAATGATCTCTCCAGATCATCATCTTAAATTGAAGTCCCTTTAGAAGAAGTTATGCTGGGAAATCTTTCAATCCCAATGAGATTAGCCTTCCCGGATAAAGGGTCCCATAAGCTTGACATGGCATACATCACCCAAGAAAAATCTGCGTCTGGTTTCCAGCCTTCAGTGTGGTTCAAATGCTGTAGGTCATCTCAGCCTTCCACTTCTGCTTGTGTAAAGCTCTGAAAATCTCAGAGCACTTAAGAGTCATGTAAAAGACAGACTTGCAGTCATCTGGAATCCCATTTTTGAACCTGATGCAAGCAGAGCTCTTTATGAGGAACCATTTGCTGTTCGATGCCTGCTGTTCAGAACTATGTGAACCATTCAGCTTAAACAATGTTTCTGTATATGTTGCATAACTTATAAATGTTATTCCTGTCATTAGTAAAAGCTTACACTGCCCCCCAGCACCACAGTGCTTTTGTGCTACCCTTAAAAATTGATCATTTATTCCTTTTTACAGGGGTTATTACCTTAGAAAACAACACAAACCTCACTTACCAGATCTAGACAAGAGGGTAGTCATGGGGCCAGGGATTTAGTTCATTGGTTTCAGCGCCTGTCTTAAAAGTGCAAGGGCCCGGGTTCAATCCCCAGGAACCACATACAATACTGCATGTGGAGACTCACACTCATGAGCAGTCAGCACCACACACCACAGTGCCGGGCGTGGTGGCTCACCCCTGTCACCCCAGCACTTGGGAGGCAGAGGCAGAAGGACTGCTGTGAGTTCAAGGCTGAGCTCAGGGCCAGCATGAACTACAAAAAGCGAGACCCTGTCTCCAAAAAAAAGAAAAAAAAGAAAAGAAAAGAAAAAGAGGGTAGTCATGGATTGTCTGTGTTCAAAGGACTCCAGATGGTAGTCAGTGAAGATGAGGGAAGACATTCTGGAAACTGAGGAGCTGACTACAGCGCTCTCTCTGGGAAAGTATTTTCATCTGACTTCTAAGGGGAAGACTCCCCTCCCGCCAGGCCCCATGTCACCTCGTGAACCCTGAATCTCAGTTTAACTGAAACCCGAGGGTCCTCTCTAGAGCCACTGCGTCCCGCGTGAATTGGGGAAGGTTGCTGTGCTTCTGTCCTAAATCAGATGAAGGCGCTCCTGCAGGTTCTCTTCAGTTTAAAATCGCTTCTGATGCTGTGGAAAACCGACCCATTACAGCAGACAGGTCTGCACGCCTTCCCTGCCCCCAACTATCCCAGGTCAGGCTCCGCTGCAGGTGCTAGGAATCAGAACAAAAGAGGCAACATTCTCACCATCCTGCAACTGACAGCACAGTGGGATAAGAAAGAGATACTGTACACACGAGAAAAATGGATATTGTCCAGTACTACTAAGCTTCAGGGATAACAAAATAGCTTGCAGAGGCACAGGGAGCGGAGAGAGAATTAGAGAGAGAGAGACAGACAGACAGGCAGACAGAGACAGAGACAGAAAGAGAGAGATAGAGAAAGAGAGAGAGACAGAGAGAGAGATTCTCCCATCCTGGCTGGGGCATATGGTGTAGACACTGGCAGTAAACTGACATTTAGGAAAACCATTCTTGTCAGGAAGAAGCATGTTCAAAGCAGGGAGAAGAGCCGGCCTGCGGGTGCTGAGCTGAGAGTGCACTGATGTGCGTGGAAAAGAGTGAGCCAGGAGGCGGTCGGTGCTGCTCTGTAAAGGAGGTGGCTTCAGACCCTGGACATTCTCCCTGCCCTGAGTCGGGCGGGAGCCCCGAGGAGGCAAGGCCCAGGAGGGCTCCTTACCCCAGGCCTGGCTGCCTCTGGAGAATGGCAGGACCTTCTTCTAGAGCTGCTGTGAGGACGGGTGACTTAGCACCAGTACAGCGCTGTAAGCACCTCCTTGAGGCGGGAGCGGCCTCCTGTGTAGGATTCCCTCCCGCGTGGCCCTCGGAAGCTCGCGCTGGCTGAGGCGTAGACAGCAGTGGGGAGAGCATAGGGCTGGAAGAGCATTTGGAGCGCGTCTCACAGCGACCAGAGGGATGGTGGCTGAGCCCAGCGCAGTAGTGGAGTGGGGAGAAGGTGGGAAGACAAGTTATGCAAAATATAATCAACAAAAGCAGCAGCCAGATTGGAGTGCAGTGTGAGACAAGAAGGACCGCAAGGGCTCAGTCCTCAGCAGCTGGTGAGGATGGGCCTGGACCAAGAGGGAAGGAGACAGCGAGGCTTTTGTGACAGAAATCTGGTCATTATTAGGCAGCTCTGGTTTGAAGTGTTTGTTGGCAGTGGCCGCCGCCCAGAGGGAAGCAGGCATGAGGTGAAGTCCGGACTGCGGGAAGAGCCGAGCTTCTGAGACAGGACGGGCGCGGGGCGGCGGCCCGCACAGCCAGCCAGGCGCTCTGCAGTTCGGAAGAATGGGAGCGTATTCGTAATCAGACAGGCTGGCCGACAACTTGAGTTTTATTACTGTGGTTGTTAGGAAGTACTTCATGTGAATACAAAAGAGGAATAAACAGCTGACGTTCCGTAAGGCTTGCCACATAATCTTAGATCTCAAAAATTAGATCTAAATCTCCCTCTTTTTGCCTCTCTGAATTTCAAGACTATGATAACTAAATTTTTCTGCCTTTTGATTTATTGCTATAAAAATAAAACATTAAGCGGTAAAATAAGAAATTATACTGCATGATCTGATACAATGGTGTATTAAAATATATTGTATAATTATTTGTCATTGAGTTGCTTTGGCTCAATAGTTTAAATATACTTTAATTTTTTATAGCAAAGATTGTTCCTGTTGATTAAACTGCTGCTTATGACAATTTCTGTAAAATGTTTGGCACGGACTTTTAACAGGATGAGCTAAGTTCCATGAGAGCTTTTCAAATGTATTGATTTTATCTTTTAAATTTGACTTCCAGCGCTTTGAAAGCAGGAATATTTTCCCATCCTTTTATGTTTTCCATATTTAAGACTTAAGAGTTTGATGATTACAATGGCTGATTGCTTGCAGTTTTAAGAAGACTGAAATGATGGCCTATTTTGTAAGTGAATAATTAAATCTGTCTTTGTGAAGCCATCTCATCTCTCAGTCAGAATTATGGTGAGGTAGGGCAATCTCGTTGTTAGACATTTCACTCTTGTTTTGCTTGACTTGGGTTAGAAGGTCATTTGTTGGATAAACAATTTTTGCTTTTGTTTTTCTCATTTGTCACACCGTAGTGAATTTCAGTCATAATCTTGTCTTCACAATCTCCCTAAACATGTTTTTAAAAAATGCTTTCAGCTCAAAATATTTTATATTTTATTTTATCTCAAAGCACCATCTTCTGAAAAGTTTTAATGGAATTTATTTAGGAATGAATATATTTATAGAAGAAAATCAAATTTTCCATTTTTAAGGCAATTAAGTTTTGTACATGGGTAGTTCTTGACTTGATTGGAATTATTTACATGTCTCACGGCCTTTTCATCAGGATTCTTTTGAGTCATTGGAAGTAGAATAATGGGGAAGGGATGAGTTCTGGAAGTTATCTGAGTCCTCAGTGTAAAACAAAGAGTCTTCATGTGGCAAGCTTGCTTCTCAGCAGATCTAGATCCTCGTGTTGATCTAGATCCTATAGTTTTGAACTTATATTTTATGGGGGTGAATAAAGTTTCCTACTGGAAAATGTGTTTAGTTTTCAACAACAGGAAATTACATAGCCATTTAGTACAGGTATATGGGGATAGACTATGGCATTTAAGCAATTTTTTGACACTTTCTAGTTATTCTGTAAGAAGAGAGGATATGATAAATTTCACTTTTATGTAAAAACAGCACTGTGCATCAGTGTCGTATCTCAACCGCTGAAGTTTTGGTCTTTGCGACGAGAAGTCGTAGATTTCATCGTGTCGGCTGGTTGTTAGCCCTTTGGGATGGAACAGAAGGTAGCAACCTCAGGGCTTCAGCTGCACAGCTGCCCGCAGGCGCTCAGCATCTCGGAGCCGTTCACTCAGATGAAGCGACGGCACCTGTGGAGTCACTGCACGTGCCTGCTTCACATATATATCTGGTATTACGGTAACCAAATAATGATGATGCAGTGGTTAAACAGGCATAAAGAGAAACACGTAGACCAAAGGAGGAGGAAAGAGAGACAGAAATATGTCTACACACGTACAGACATTTGATCTTTGACAAAGGGTCTGCTCTCTTCAACAACAGTGCCAGGAAAAGTGGTATCTACATCCAGTAGGATGGCATTGTACCTCTATTTTATACTTTCATTAACACATACTCTAAATTGATTAAAACTTAAACCTGCACACCGAAACTTACATAAAACTACAAGAAAGCTTCCTAGTGATGACATCATGGCTGTGACACCAAAACATCTGTAATAAAAGCAAATATAAATTGTTAAAGTCTACCAAATTAAAGTGCTTCTGCACAGCAAAAGGAACAAATAACAGAGTAAAAAAATGACCTGAGGAACAGAAGGAAAAATCTGTAAAGTGTGTATCTGATAGGCTATTCAACTCCTAAACTCAAGAGCAGCTTAAAGACAGGCTAAAAAGAGTGAGTAAAAAAAATTAAGTGTGCTACAGGCTGTAACAGACATTTAAAAATCACAGGTCACACAGGTGACCCCTAAGTATCTGTAAAAATACTCAGTGTCACTAATTATCAGGGAAGTGCAAGTCAAACAATAATGAAACCTCACCTTGCATGAATTCAGATGAGTATTATAAAAATAACAAAACACGGTAAGTGTTGAATGTAGAGAAACTGGAATCGTTAGACACTGTTGCAGAAAATAAAAATGGTATAGTCACTGTGGAATACAAAATGGAAATTCTTAAAAAATGTTAATCCTAGAGCAGTCATAGGATCCAACATTGGAATTTCTAGGAGTTTAACTAAAAGAATTACATCTGGATATGAAATGTATTAGCATTCCTGTGTTGGTTATGGCACTGTTCACAATATCTGAAGTGATAGATGGGTGGACAGTGTGGTATACATCTACAGTGAAATATTACTGTCCCTTGAAAAGAAGGATATCCTGCACTATACAGGAATATGGATGACCCAGTGGACACTGTGCTATGAAATAAGCCAATCACAGAAAGACCAATGCTGGATCATTCCACTTATCTGGAGTATGTAAAATAGTTATTAGCAGCATGTAGAATGGTGGTTATAAAAGGCATAAGGGAAGGAATAATAGGAAGCTATGAATTAATGAGTTTAAAGTCTCATTTTTGTAACCTCATAAGCTCCAGAATTTTTCAGAAGAATAGCTGACAAGAGGGCAAGTATGGGTGAGCCGTGTGGGGAGCTGGACCCCTTGTTCATTGCTGGTGGGATTGTGGAATGTGTTACGACCTTCAGAGATTACAGTGGTACCTGAAAATATTAAATGTTAAATGACCATATGATGTGATCTAGCAGTTCCACTTCTAGCTGGAAATAATTAAACGTAGTAGTTGTTGAGGAACAGCCCCATCTGTCCAATGGCAGCACTTGTGCCTAAAACAAGAAATAACATCCTGGCCTAGCCAGTCCGAGCAGTGTCACTCAAAAGCCTGTGGTCATAAAAATCCACAAAGGTCTACAAGACAGCTTTTGTATTTAAGGGATCTTAGGACCCTCCAGGTTGAATTCTTGGGGACTCGTCTGTATAATTTTTAGGCCCAAATTAATATTTTATTCATCTGCCCATATTTCTGTGATGCCTATCCCCTGGTTGGGGCGAGTTATGCTTACATTTGACCTTCCAGGCCGGGCATCTTCTTTTCCTGCAAGAGCTCAGGACAGTCAGAGAAGATGACGCGCACAGTGTTGCGGGAAGGTGCCCAAGTCCGTGAGACAGTGTGGGGTCTCCCCCTCGGAGGGTGAAGAAGGCTTCTCCTAGGACGTCACATGTGTGGTGGCCCTGTCCAGCAGAGCAAAGTGGCAAGTCTTTTGCAGAAAGAAAATGGCACTAGAACTCTGGAGTGGCCACGTGAATATGCGCATGCGCATTTGATCCAAACTCAAGCAGGAGTAATGCAGGCAACCATCTTGTGCCCTTGGGCATTCACAGCCTCCTTCTTGATGTGGCTGGTAGAGAGATCAGCCAGGGCACAAGAGCCTTTGGAATGGCTCCTCTTCCAGGCGTGAGGACTTCGAGTCATGCCAGTCTTTCCCCAGTGCTGGTATCCGGAGGGCTCCTGGTCAGGAGTTTCTTATGGGCTCCAGAGTCCCCAGCTTCGCCTCCCACAAAGGTAGTCTGGTTAGGATACTCTGGGGCCACCAGCAGAATAAAAAGTTGCCAAGATAAATGTTTTCCATCAAGGTTTCACACTTTGTACTTAATGAAATAGACATTTTCCAAACTGTTTCTTTAGAGCTAAGTTTTTCTTTCAGATTTGTAATGAAAATATTTCATGACCTGTTGACATATTCATATGGTGATTTTCAAAAGGCAGATTTCGTTTACAAAATGGACTTGGCGACAAGTAGGGATATCTGGGAAGCTGAACGAGGCTGTTGACAGGGAAATTAGAGCCGAATCATAACTGACATTGTTTTGCAGCTGTGCCATTTTAAAAACTTGACCAATGGGACAAGGTTTATGGCACCCTCGTGGTAATAACACTGAAATCGGCAGCTAATGACCCCTCAGAATGGCATTGCATTGGTAGCAGCTGACCAATTTGGGGCACACATTTTGTGTGAAACTGATGTTTCTTCATAGACGCAAGAAAGAAGCAACACGATTCAGAACAAAGACAGTAAAGAAATAATTCTGAAATACTTCTAGAATGAAGTGATTAAGAAACAGGCGATTTTTTCTTTGTATTCTTGGCCCTAATTTTATCTTCTGTTATCTCATGCAGTT
>PVIR01032165.1:0-18864 GCA_004026965.1 Petromus typicus
TTTTGAGACAGGATCTTGCTTTGTAGTTCAGGCTGACCCTACACTCACTATGTAGCCTAGGCTGGCCTCAGACTTAGAGCAGTCTTTTCTGCCTCAGCCTCCAAGTGCTTCCAAACTAAATATAGGCTTTTCCAAGTACAACCCTCTTGGAGCCCCCATCCATTGGTTCGGTGTTTTCTGAGTGGGTAATTCAGTGTAAGAACTACAGTGTCTCTGACAGTGGCTTACTAAAATGGTCCATCCACCCATCTGTCCATCTACCTACTGAGAAATAAAAATGTAGTTGCTTGGTTCCTGTCTGTTACAGGTTTATACTATTATTATAAGTTCAAGTTTAAGTAGTCATCCAAACTACCAGAAAGCCCATGTCTAAGATTAGCTATGGCTGTTACCATTGGTAGGTTGGCTGGTGAAAATCACTGACTCTGGCACCCTTTTAGTGAGTGAGTCTCCTCAGAAGGCTAGTAACACAGCTAAAGCCTGGTAAATGAGAGTTAGAACTTAGGGATAGGTGATCTCAGGAATAATTCTGTCTGGGTTGTTATTTCTCCTCGCTAGCATTTAGTACTGAAGAATGGAAGGGCAGGCTGCTGAGAAACTCTCACTCTCAGATGTCCTGTGTAGACCATTAGCCAACAACAAGAGCATCTATGACCTATTGAGCATCCTTGGGACCTTCAAGTCCACCACAGCTTATATCAGTTTTTCTGTGTGTCCTAATGCTGGCCCAGTCTGGACACCTAGGGGCCCTATGACTCCTTGATGATAAAAACCTCATACTACTTGGGATGTTAGCTATTTGACTTTGACTCATCTTTCATGGACCTTCACAACTGGGCCTTTTATTCTTACACTTTCCTGAGTGCTTAGATACTGTCTGTCCCTTGCCCCTGGTACCTTATCCCATTGAGGAGTTCTTTATTAATATTTCTGTTCTTCTGTGCTGAAGTCCACTCTCTTCCTCAAGTATTGAGCTTCTAGTGCTGAACCTCAGAAGAGGACAAGTCCCTGGAATGCCCTCAGTGGGATATAGATTCATGAGCGGGTTGAATATTGACCTTCTCCTTGGGGACAGCACAGTGTTGCTCAGCTGAGACTTCTCTCCCTTGTCCTGCCACTACAACTGAGGTCCTTCTGCCGTGGCTCTTGATCCACATTCTTCCCATCTGAAAATGCGTCTCCATGACCCGGCCATGTTGTTACACACTCTATAGCATCATCCCAGCCCCCAATCTCACTCCTGTTCTTGGAGATTTTCCACTTCCATTTGCAGCAGTGCTCTGCAAATATCTCACTCACAACTGAGTTCAATTTTTTTTGTAAATATCCTGAGTTCTAACATTCCAGCATGAATTGTAAAACTTACCCTCCGTGTGTCCCAAATTACACTTTGCTCCTTGTATTTTCAAAAGTAATCCTTGCACTCATCTTAAATTTGGGGCTTTGCCTTGGCTCCGGCCCTGTCTCATCTCTGTGTTCCAAGAACCTTCCTCTCACCTCTCTTCTTTCCTGCTGCCCATCTCTGGGTGAGACTGAAGGTCACCTTTTCTTGCATTGTCCCTCGGACTTTCTAACATTTCTCCAGTTACTGGCACTTGCTCTGAGCCACAAAGAATGGTGAGCAGCCAGGCAAGGGGAGAGGATGCTTTCTCCTCCAGCAAGAGTGGCTGGGCGAAGGTTCCAGTCTGTTGTGCCTTTAGGCTCAGGCAGCCATAGCATCTTCCCTTCATTTCTTTCTTTGGTTGGTTGCATAAAGTTGAGAGCTAAAACAGGCATCCAGACTGTGAGTGAGCATTGAACCCCACTTAAATTCCTGCTTCAGGAAGAGGTTATTATGTGTCACTGGGGAGAGAGAAGGCACACAGGAAGGGGTTAAGACTCCACACAAGGAAAGGTCTAATTAAGTGGCAATGAAGGGGTGTGAAAATTAGTCCTGGAGGCTCATAGACCAAGGGAGGCCATCTATTAGGTAGGCAGGGCCAATCCTCACATATGAGAAGGATGTGGAGCCCTGAAGAATGGGTACATCTGGGAGACCGGTGGAAGGAGGCCCTTTAGGAGGAAGAGGATATGACTGTCCTCCATGGACTTAGCCTCTGAGTCACCATAAATGCAGAGAGGCATCCAGAATGGACCGTGAGAGCCCAGGAGGGGCAGGTGGGACACTCATCTTCTCTGAGCAGCATATACCTCAACCAGACTGACAGCATCAGAGGGCTGTTTGAGGAACAGTTCTGGGGACCCCAGCTAGAGGCTCATTGAGGCAACATAGGACAGGGAGGCCATCATTAGCCTTTTGGCAGGTTATGGACAGGGAAGTCACAGAACACAGATATAGTGAAGACATTGTGGAGACACAGAGGAAGAGATGAGGATGAAGACATTTCCACAGAAGACCTTGTGGTACTAATAACTGGCTTTCAGGGATGAAGGAAGAAGCTGAAGTAGTGTGGATTTTGTGTAGTTTTCTGGTGTCTCAGACAGGGTCCCCTCTGTACCTAGTAATGTCTTCTTGTCTCAGGATCTGCTCCATCCCTTGAATGAATTTCTAAAGTACTAGGGTTACTGACCTGCCCTTCGTTCTTTGCATGGCTTAACATAGCCAGGACAGTCCATTTCTCCTCAGGTGCTCCCAGCTAGTACAGGTGACCAGATAGTGAGGGGATGGGTCAGGTGAGGGGTTGCTGTGCTACTTGGAATCATTACTATGAGGAAGGTAGTATGTTATCCACTCTTGTTCATTTAGTCTGTACATCAATTCTATGAGGTTGGTCCTGTTTTGATTGATTGATTTGTAGATTGATTCATTTTTGTGGTACTAGGGATTGAATCCAGAGTCTTTGTGTTGAGCTACATACCTAGACCCATTTTTTAATTTTGAGACAGGGTCTAACTAAGTCACCGAGTTGCCCAGACTGAGCTTGAATGTGTAGTCTTACCATCTGAGGCTCGCAGAGTGCTGGGATTACAGGAATACACTACTGGAAACAGAGACAGAGAAGAAACAAATTTATCTGGTAAAGAACAGATTCTAGACTGAGACCCCAGCCTCACTCCTCCTGACCCCATGTTCTGGGTCACTCTCCCACCCCTCTCACAAGAGCAAGCTATCTGTCCCTGTCAACTTTCAGTTATACCATGTTAGAGATGGTCAGCACCTCCCCTGTGCCTGGGACCTGTCTCTTATTCACCTTCCCACTTTGCTGGTCATGGTATAGGAAAGGGGACAAGAGACAAGGACCCAGAACAGCCAGGCAAGAGATGCTGACCCTCCACGAAGGGCAGCAAAAGTTGGAGTGGATAGAGGACCTGATGTGTGACCCTTCATCTGACCTAGCCCTGAGGGAAGTGGCCTGGATGTGGCTGGGTGGGGCCAGCAGTGCATTGATCCTGAGAGATTCTGCAGCCTCTGGGAGTATGAGCACAGATGGGAGGCAGGCTGAAAGGAACTCATGCCTGCTGGTGGTGTGCAGAAAGTGGGGTGCTTTGGGAGTTTAATGAATGCCCTGCTATCTTCGGTCCCTCAGAGTGTGAAGTGTTAGGCATTTTAAGGATAAGAGCGAGCAACACAGAATCCAGAGAGCAAGGAGCTGAGTGTGCATTATGTTTAGATTCTTAGCTTGGCAGGGGAAGGTGTTGGACTATTTTTAGAGGGCGCCGTACCAGGTTTGTAATTAACAGATAGCGTGCCCTCTGCTACAAACTTAGTACTTATTCATCTATATTGTAATTAGTGTTTTAATCATCTTCCAACAAGATCAGCAGGTCCATAAGGACCCAGAGCAAGCCTGCTCATCCCAGCCCTATCACCACACTGGGCTTCTTCTAGCAAGGGTGAGATTCCCATCCATAGAAAGCATAAAGGCGGGGGAGGTTGAGCACTGAGAAGAGTTTACGAGAAAGTAGCTGCTTCCTGCCTCCCCCACCCCCACTCTGCGTGGCTGTAGGTTTGTATAAGGACATGTGGCTTAACAAATATATTATGTATATCTTTTGCACAACTCTATGTATGGCCACCCCTTTGAGATTTAAGGCCCACTTTAAGCTCCTGATTGGAGGCAGTCTAAGATAGGAAGACTTTCCATGTCAGCCAGCTCTGACCATCCTGTTTAGTTATTTACACCACCTCCTGGCCCTGAGTTGTTCTTCTACAAGGAGCCAAGCATCGCTGCTGTGGAAGTTGGAACTTTTCTAAAAACATTGTCCACAGTTCTGAAATTCTGGTCTTGAACCTGACCATTACCATGACTCAAGCACTTACGAAAATGCAGATTCCTGTAGCCCAGAATCAGACTGTATGTGGCTCTGGAGGTAGGATGGAGCCTAAGAGCCTGCATTTTTCATAAGTTCCCCAGCTAGATGCACAGACTCAGCCCACTTATAGATAAGGACACAGAAGCCCAGAGACTGACAGTGACTTGGCCAGATCCATCCCAAGTGACCTAGCCTTGTGACTTTCATTACGGACCTCCTGTGCAACCCAAGAGAGACCGCAGTTCTTTCCCAGCTCTTCTATCCCTGACAGCTGAAAAGACTAGGAACCTGCCTCTCTGTCATTATAGTTGCAGAGCCTGCTTCCCAGAGCCATCAGTGTTTTTATTCCACTCCGGTACTAGCAGTACTTTCCCAAGTACAATTTACACAGAATAAAGCACATGACTCTTAAGTGCACAGCCTGAGGGATTTTCACCACTACTTTTTACCCACATCACCATCTGCCTCTTCATTGTCCAGATCAAAATAAAGATGATTCCCTCACCCCAGAGGCCACTAGCTGGTCTGAAAGAATATCAGAAAGGTTACTCTGGATAGAGGAAGCTGTCTGGGGCAGAACTTGCTTCTACTGTGAGTTCTCACAGTTTTCCTTCAAGAGTGGAGTTTTTGTAATGACACATAACCAAACGCCTCACACCCAAACCATCTCCATGTGTCAGGGTAACTCAGCAGGAAAAGAGTGGTGTTGATACCCTTTGACAATTGTGTGAAGAAGCAGAATATAAAAATCGTTTTTGGAAATTGGAAATAAACAGTCCACTTTAAGGGGTGTGCCAGCCTTGTTTGGGCTTCTCTTTATCCCAGCCCTGGATCCCCAGAGATAATCTGGTCTTGCTTCTGGTTCAACCTGAAGGGAGTTTGAGAAGAGCTGGTGTGTAGCATTAGTGGAGCCACTGAGGAGACCCCACAGCTGTTTGTGTGACTGGGGTGGGGCCAACACAGCCTGGACACACACCTTCCCACAGCAGACCCATCTGCTCTGCAGGCTTGGAAGGTGACTCATCCTTCAAGGCTCTCTGGAGAATCTGTACTCCTAAGACCGGAAGCTGTGAAGGGGGATCAGTGACGTTCATCCCAACCTTGGTTGGGACTGCATTATCCTCGAGACACACTTTCTCCAGGCTGGAAAAGAGCTCTGGGAATCTGCCCAAGGGTCCTGACTATGTAGTTCCACTACCTGGAAGGCTCTGCTCAACTCAGAGTGACCTCCCGCTGAAAATGCCATCGACTCCTCAATGCCCTCTTTGTAGCCACACACTCTATTTTTTGAGGCAGAGTCTCGCTTTGTAGTTCAGGCTGGCCCTGAACTCACAGTGTAGCCCAGGCTAGCCTCTAACTCACAGCAATCCTCCTGCCTCTGCCTGGGATTACAAGCATGTGCCATCACACCCTGCCTATACACTTTTTTTGATGCTTTGTTTTCTTGTCTCAATGTCATAACTCTTTATAGCTAACTCAGGAAAAAAATAACGACCTTTAGATGTTTGCCTGTTGGGTGAACTCTTGTTTCTGAGCTCTGGGATATTTCCCATGCTGACACCCAGAGGTTAGGTGCCAGAGGATACTTTTCCTGGGGGTAGTGGTTTTTGCTGTTCTGTAGCCAGACTTGGAGGTGAATTATCCAAGTGTGTTTGGGTAGTCCTAGGCTGTACATATATTAAGTAATTTTTAAAATGCTTCTATCAAGTGGCTTTGTTAGCAGATAGGCTATTATGGTTTGTGTCCCCAAAGCCTCATGCAGTCATAGCAGGGAGCTTTTCAGAGGTGGCTGGATTGAGGGTTTCAGGATCAAAGGTGTCTGATTACTAAATCACTCCATTGATTGGTCTGGAATAGTTCTGGCTAGGATTAAGGCTGTAAGTGCTACACTCACCCTCAGGCACTTAGTCTGCAGAAAATGTAAGGGACCAGAAATGGGCTAATGTGCTCTAGCCTGCCTGCTTGCCATGGACTATTTCTCCTCCTTGATGCCCCTTTGCCATTGCACCTGCCTTGGAGCCGGCCTACTATGGACTGAACTCTTTATAAATTCCTCCTCCTTTAACTATGGGTGTCAGGTATTTTGTCTCAGCAGTGAGAAAGTAACTAAGACAGGTTGAATACATAAGCAGACTGAAAACACCTATTTTCTCCACTGGGGATCAGCCTTCACATCTATTCATCCAAATTTTATAAGGGTAAAATTGTGTCTAGGTTTCCTTTTTTGCATTTCTTTGGTGACTGGTGTACTTGAAGATTTTCCAGGAATTTTTAAGCTGTTTTATTTCTTGCTTTGTAAAGTGACTGTTTACATCTTTGCACATTGTTTTAGCAATATTTTTGTATTCCTTATTTTACACTCTTAGTTTGTAGGCTAACTCTTAGGATTTTAGTTTTTTAAAAAACATTGATCTCTACCTAGACTAAGACTCTTAGGAAAAACTGACTCCACAGTAGTACCATAATGGGACCTCAGGGATAGCCAGTCTGTCCCTTCCAGAGCAGACAAAACTGTGTTCTAAAGTTTCATCCTGCCCTGCACCCCTCCATAGAGCACCCCAGTGCAAGACACGGCTGCTCACCTCTCTGACCTAGGTGTCCCGCACCACCTTTGTCAGTCAGCTTTCTGTCACTATAACAAAAACCTGAAATAATGATCGATAATGAACAAGGGAATATTTTGGAGATTTTAACCCATGGTCAGTTGGCCTCACGGATTTGGAGCCTCTTGTGAGCAGACCTGCATGCTACGATCCCCTTCCAGTGTGCAGCTCGATAACATAAACCCTCCCATGAGGCCTCCCCTCTTCAAGTTTCCACTACCTCCCAATAATACCGTGAGCTAGAGACCAAGTCTTTGGGATATACTGCAGGTGCAAAATTGAACCCCTGTAATAGCTATGAGGAGTATTGTGAAACAGGAACTAATATGCTTTTTAACATGAGACAAAAATCTTCAAGGCATTGATAGTACTGTTTTTAATATAATTAAACTTATCAAGTACTACCATGGGGTACCACAGAGTTTCAAATGGAGTCTGAATATGATTGGCATCAGTTTGGCTTGTGTTGCAGGGTGCAGAAGCAACAGAAGCCTGGGGAGAGTTCAGAGGCCTCTAGTCCAGGCCTTGTGTTTTACTAAGTCACAACCCAACTGGCCAGGCAGCCGACTTCAATTTAGCTGCTAGCAAAATGGGAGGCTGCATCTGGAATAACTTCCAGGTCATTCTGAGCTCTAAATGTCTGTAAAGTGAAAATCCTAGCCATAGTTTTCTCCACAGAAAAACTGTGACATATTTAAGACAGTTTAGCTTCTTTCCCCCGCCCCTTAGTGTGTGTTATATAAAAATAAAAAACATTTTGAAATACTGTACATATGCTTTAGCATGTTGCTGAATTTTTGCCTGATTTAGTTATGCTCTGTTTTAAGAATAGCTAGAGAAAAGAAAGAATAGTTCAACGTGTCCAATCCCCATCTCTACCCTTTACTGAAGGGATCCTCAGGGCCTATGAACTAGGTGGGGAGAAAGCAGTGGGAAATTAAGTCAGATTTGCATTCCTGGGCATTTCGTCTCTTCCTTCTTTTTCAGTGACAGCTTGGGGAGTATCCCCTCTTGGAGGTTTAGAAGTGGGCAAACCTTTAAGGACCTCATTTCACTGGGAGCCCAAGTACCAACTTGGTGGGCATTCTGCCTCTGCTTATCCTACTTCCTGGCAGTTTCTCCCCTGAGGACCCCTCCCCTCATGACTCTCACCGCCTTTGGCCCCAAGACTCCACTTTCTCCTATGCCCTGAGTCCGTGGTGTTTGCCAGCCAAACTGGTTGGTTCTCTGTGGCCAAAGCAAGGGGCTTTGGAGGCCTAGTTCCAGCCCCTTTGTTACGTGCCCTCTTTCTGCCTGTCACCCCCTAAGGAGGCCTGGCCTGGTACCTGAGTGCTCCACACCAGGCCTGTCATCTGAAACAACAAAAGAAGACAGAGAGGAAAAGGATCAGTGGAGAGAAATCTGCAAAAGGTTTCCACTCCACCTCAGGTATCTCAGACCACTGGCTCCCAAATCCAGCTTGTGATCCTTGTCTGCATTCCCTACGTGGTTGACTTCCCTGTCACCCAGGTAGTTCCCCAGCCTCTGGCCTGGAACTGACATTCTGCTGCTTCTTCATGCCTGCAGCCCCTACATGTCCAGCATGCTGTACCTCTTCCCCAAGTGGCAGCCTGTCCATGCTGCTGCCTCCCACTCGGCTGCCCGCTCTTTCTGTAGCCCCTTGCCTCCTGCTTGGAGTAGGGCTACAGCCACTCTGCCTGGCCTTTTGCAGATTTCTCTCCACTGATCCTTTCCCTCTCTGTCTTCTTTTGTTGTTTCATCTAAATTTAAAGCAAAGAAAACATCTGTTCTGTGACTGAATCTATTAGAGCCATGGCTACACCTTTAAAGGTAAACTCTGTTCTCATCCCAAAGGAGGTGAAATGTAAGCTTGGAAACCGCTGATTGTTTCTGTGTACCCTAGCCACTGTGTGGGCAAGAGGACTGGCCCTTTCCTTGACATTTCCTGTATACACTCCACACCCACCAGCTCCCATCATCTTCCAGGGCCTAAGCGGTTTAGAGGACCATGGCTTGGGTGTCAAAGTAAGAAGGAGCTTCCAGCCTGGCTTTCAAAATTTTATGGAAAAGAAGAGCAACACACAGAAGGGTCAAGGCCAGGGTTACCACCACTGGGGGTTCATGACATTGCCTTTCACAGTGGTATATGTTCTTTTGCCAAGACTGTTATCACAAATTACCACAACTTAGGTGTTTTAAAACAAGGGAAATTGTTCTGTGAACCCTAGAGACTTAAGGTCTTGAATCAAGGTGACACTGGGTTGGTTCTTTCAGGGAGAAGCTGTTTGGGCGTTGGTCCTGGCTTCTAATGGTTATTAGCTATCTTTGGCATTTCATGGCTTGTAGCCACAGTGCTTCTTTACTTCCTCTTATTTATGTCTCTGTCCACATTTCCTTCTTCTGCTGAGGACACCAGACACTGGATTAGGACCCACCTTAATCCAGCATGTCCTTACTCTAACTGGCTTCCAAATAAAGTCATTCACAGGTACTTGGACTCTAGCATGTCTTTTGAGGAACACACACTTGAACCTATGGAAGCATGGTAGATATAGCCCCAAGTTTATTGTGCCAGAGAGCGGGTGTGAGGTGTGGTACATGTTGAGTTCTGTTTGTGCATGTTTCAGGTTGGAAGCTTTTGGCCATTCTTATAGCTAAGCATTTTATGAGTTTGGGGTACTTCTCTATTACATGTGTGAAGCTGGAAGAACAAGGTCCAGTGGGCCTTCTTTAAAGATGTGATTGCACATCTCAGCCTAGGAGGCTGAATGGCTTTCAAGAGGTATCTTTATTTTTAACATTTTGTCATTGTTTTTCTTTGGACAATAAACTCATACATGTGCTAGAATTTTACTGTTTTCTATTCTCCTCTGTTTTATTGAACTATCAGGCTTGCTCCTGTTTTTCTTTAGAGGCAAGTGCCTTATGCTGCTGTTTTTTTGATTGCTCTGGAAGTTCATTGTTGCACTGGCCCTCCTGACCTTGGTCTGGCCTTTGCCCGAGTGCAATCTCTGAGTCAGCATTTCCAGTGGGCTAGAGGCTGCTGCAGGATGGCCCGTGCTGCAGAGGCTTTGGACACCAGGCCTGCAGGTGAGGAAAGGCCGGGTCTGGGTCCATATTTAGTCTGGAATTCATTCCCAGCTGCTGCACTGAGACTGGACAGGTGCCAGAAAGGGCAGAGCACTGGCCCTGAGCCAGGGAGCATGGCCAATTGCAGCTTGCCAGGGACTCAAGGCCCGCCTTTCCTGACTGAGCCTTTCCTGGGCCTTTCCTGCCCATCCACTGACCAGGGGCAGCAGAGAGAGTGAGCACACATTTCAGCGTAAGAAGCCTGAGGATGGGACAGTGTCCTCTTTCTACAGACATGGTGACCAGAGTGGCCTGGAACAAGGACTTCCCCAAGGTCACCTGCCTTCATTAGCTAATGGCAAGCCTGGTTTTGGGTTCTAGGATAGTGAATTCTTTGCTTTTCCTTGGAATCATGGTGCCAAGAGGCCATGCTGTTATCAGAGGAGTCCTCCAGGTACAGCCTTGCAGAGACCCAGACCAGAATGACCAGCACCCCTGGCAGTATCCGGAGTATCCCTTCCACATGTCCTCTTGTCTTCCTTTCTGCGTCACCTTCCTCTGCCCATTAGCTTGGCCACTCCTCCTGTCTCCCACATTAAACCAGCTGTGTTAGTTATTTGCACTGTCATGTGATGCCTCATTAGCTCTGCAGCCCTGGGAAGTGGGTGCGGTCAGAGCCTTAACCCACTTTTCTGATGTGGAAATTGATAGTAGAGAGGGAAAGATTCCTGTCTTAAATACCTCGGTAGTGTCTGGGTTTCAGGAACGGTCCTCATCATTGCCCAGTTAGCCTAAATCCCAGAGAATAAATTACTATGAAGCCTCCAGCTGCCAGCACCAGCCTTCCCCGGGTGATTTGGAAATAGCCCTCCTGGCATCCTGTTTCCATACAGGGCCAGGTGCAGATGCTGTGACTGGACTCAGAGGAAAAGCATCGACTGCAGCTCAAGCACAGTGGGTGGATTAGTAGTGAGTGGGGACCATCCTGCTGCAGAGCTGGACATTTTCATCTCACTGTCACTGTTGGCATCTGGGCTGTGAGCTGGCTCAGGCTCCAGGTGGAGGGAGGGGGGCTGGGAGTGCTGAGGCAGCAACTGGCAGGGAGTGATGGGGCCTAATGGGGCTCAACAGCACACGTAGGAACTAAGCTGGCCACTCACGGCTCTTGCTCCCTGGGCCCCAAGGAAAGAACAAAGGAGTGGCTGCCAGGCTTCCTGGCTTCCTCTTGCTCTGGAAGGCTGGCTGCTGTGGGCAGAGAACTGTGGCATTGGGATCTAGGACCCAGAGCCAGGCCTGCTGGCTCCACTGTGGCACACCCACATCCTGCCTCTGGACAAGCCAGCCCAGCTGGTAAATGATACTTTAAAGTTTTCTGTCATCCTTGCCTCCCTGGTAATCCTTGGTGACCAGGAAAGACTGGAAATGTGTACTGGTGGAAGTGTGGCAGTCTCAGGCCCCAGCAGGGGACCCTTGGGTTAGGACAACATGGGAAACAGTACACAAGAGACCACGGAACAGCAGTGAGGGCATCAGTACTACAGTGAGGTCTCCAGGGAAGACTGAGCAAAAGAGCAGGTTTATAGGACCTTTGAGAAGACTTGGAGGCTGCTAAGTAAGATATCTTTATTATCACCATGGTTGTTGGGATCAATAAGAGTGTTTAAAGTTCAAGGCTGATTTTCATCTTCAACCGAGAGAGTTAAAAAATACATAGAAGTCTGTATTTCCTGCCTGGGTGTTGACATGAGGCCTGAAGATGGGCACAAGTGATGGAGCCCAGGCAAAGCAGGTCTTTGCCTCCCACAGGACGGAGGTCAGGCCGAAGGACACTAGCAACATACTCAATCACATACCATGTGATAGAAGCTCCTGAAAAATTACTGAGGGAATGGTTTTCTAATTATTGAGGAAACTTTTCTATCAAACAAATGTTATGTGTCCTTGCCGTGGGTCCTTCCCCTCCCGCCTGCCTGCAATGCATGTGGGCAGAGTATTTAGGGCAGTGGAGAGTGTGGCTGTGGTCTGTCCTTCCCTGTTCACATGGGCCTGGGGAATCTCCTGCTCTCCTGAACAGAGGCACAGGCCCTGCATGCCAAGGGCTGATGCTTGGTTATGTTGTCACTGTTTCAAAATTTTATTTTGAATAAGAAAGCTCACATCTTTTCCTGCTCTGAGGGTCATGAATGATGCAGCTAGCCCTGCTCGTTCAAGGTCACACAGTTGTTGAGGGCAAGAGGCCTGTGCTACCCGCTGCCACACCGAGGACTCCAGCTGGCCTGGCTGTGGTGAGAGCAGCCATTGTGGCAGCTGCTCCGAGGCGGAGCAGCTGAGCCAGGCCGCAGGAGCATTTCTGGAGTGAGCGCTCCTACATTCCCGGCCTCTGGTCACTGCCCCCAGGCTCCCAGGCCCTGCCCTGGCTTCCTCGTATGGAAATGCCAGGTGCGCTCTCTGACTCTGCTGAGGAGTAGAGGGCAGAGGTCCATGAGCCCACACGGGCTGCCCCGTCCCTGTCCGAAAGCTGGCTCAGTCTGTATTTCCACCAGGTTTTTTCCAGCGGATAGGAAGAGAAGAACTGTCTGAGGAGTGCTCTTCGCCTGGCTAGCTAGTCGGTCCGCTGGAGCAGGCCCAGAACCCAGCAGCAAGTCCGATGGGCAGGTGGACTGAGTCAGCCCAGATTAGCATTTTCAATTCCAGGTGGCACGTACTACAGTGCTCAGGAAGGGACAGTAGTGGTTAGTACCAACTTAACTACCTAAAATGAGTGGGCTCCAAATCATATGGGTGTGTGAGAGTGTGTGTATGGATCCTCAGCCAAAGAAAATATTGCATCACTTTTGTACATATATTTTTAAAGTTACTTAGGAGTCCAGGATGTAGTTCAGTGGCACTGCGCCTGCTTCGCAAGCACAAGGTCCTGAGTTCGGTCTCTGGTTACGGGAGAGGGGTTACTTTCTACTTGGATGTATGCTTTTTGCAATACAGAAAGTATATTTCCAGGATGAGTGTGTATAAATGTGTGTTGCATAGGTAGTATGTATGGATATTATGCACAAATGGTGTTTGTTAGAGCTGATATAACAAAGTACAGTTTTTTGCCACTTAAACAGCTGAAGTATGTTGCCTCACAGTTCTGCAGGCTGGAAGATCAAGGTGCTGGCAGGGCTGGCACCTTCTGGGCACCATGAGGGACAGTGTGCTCTGCACTCTCCTAGTATCTGATGGTTGCTGGTAATTTCTGGTAATCTTTGGTTTCTGATGCAGTTTCCTAGCCAGGCAATTTCCTAGTTTACCTTCTACATCATATGACATTCTCTGTCCAAACACCCACCTTCCCCCTTTTTATGGTTCTGGAAATTGAACCCAGGGTATTTGCACTAAGCTACCTTCACAGCCCCAGATCTTTTTTATTTTGAGATCGGGTCTTGGAAAGTTGTTCAGACTGGGCTCAACCTTACAATCCTCCTGCCTCAGGTTCCTGGTATGCTGAGATTACAGGCTGGCCACTTTGATTTTAATGTTGAAGGATCACAGTCAGAGTAGACTAGAGTCCATCTTACTTTTTTCTGTAATTAATCATATCTTTCATGGCTCTGTTTTGACAAAGGGTTATATTATGAGGTATTGAGAGTGAGGGCTTCAACTTGAATTTGGAGACAACACAGTTCAACCTGTACAGATAGTATAAGCTGAGAAACCACCGGTTCAGCTGTCTTGTGCTGTGTGGTCAGCTAACCTTGACTATGGCCTGCATGTCTTAGTCTGGCTATCTCAAGTCCTCATCGGGAGCCCCAGTCAAGGATTTTTCTCACTACACAATAGCAGATACTGCTAGGCCTCATGGCCTCATCTGCCATGATGGGGATAACCCTATAGGGAGTAGTGCAAGGCCCAGTGCCAGGCACAGAGCAAAGTGTCTTGGCATCCAGTTTCTCCCCTCTGTCATGAAGCATAAATTAGAATCAGTACCAAACAGGCAGGAGTAATGGATCCCCCAAGCCTGGTTACTCAGGGTTGGGGCAGGAGTTCTGACTCTCCTGTGTATAACCTAGGGCAAGTTATAAAATGCAAGTCTCAAGGTGACAGACACATTAGAGATCACACAGTCCAACCCTGTGCCGAGCAGGAGACAGAGGCCAAAGTGGAAAATGAGTCTTACTTAAGGTTTCAGTTAGGATTAGATATGGTGGTTGTATTAGTCAGTGATTGCTGTATAACAAATAGACCCTCTGCTTTAAGGCATCCTGAGCTGTTCTGCAGGAAATGATGGGATATAGTCAGCTACTTGAGCTCGTGCTCCCAGCACATTTGTGTGCAGTGGGGGGATCAGTTCTTTGCAGCCTGTTGAACTGAGGGGTTTGTTCCTCACTGGCTCTTGGCTAGAGGTTGCCTACAGCTCCTCGGCATCTAGGCTTCTCTACCACCACAGCTGGGGAATCCAAGTGCAAAAGAGCCGTCAAGATGGAGGTCACAGCATCCTGTACCTGATCTTAAAAGTGACATCCTTTCATTTTTTTCATTTTCTGTTAGAGGCAAGGTACTAGGTCCAGCCCACACTTGAGAGAGGGAGTTCTACAGCAAGAATCATGAAAGACTGTCTCAGAAAACTGCTTATCACACAGGATATAACAGAGAATACAAATCATACTGGTTTAAACAACGCACTTGTTTCTTTCTTGTGGCAACTCAAGTTTGGCACCATCAGCATAACAGGCCCAGACTCTTCCTTTCACTTTTTCTGTTTTATGATGCTTAATGCTTGGCTTCTGTTTCAAACTTGTCTCATAGTTCAAGAGAGCTACCAGAGCTCCATGTATCACACCCATATCCATGACCTTTTGTGACCATGCTTCTCCTTGAGGGAGGCTGGGAAATATCATTTATATCCTGGCATATTGTTGTTTAAGATTAACAAGAAGGAGGGAATGGATATGACAGATTCAGCTGTAAATATCTGCAGCTGTGTGGCTCCCAGCTGGAAGTGTTGAGCCCTCCATTGCCCCTTGGGCTGCCACTCCCAGCTTTCGGTCTCCTGGGGAGGTGCTGGAGGTCGCAGCACAGATGCAGTTCAAGGTGTATCACTGATCAAAGAAGTGCAGTGCTGGTTGCCTGTTGTTAGTGCCCTCCCTGGTTCTCTAGACAGCCAGTGATTCTACTCTTGCTCTATGAGAGGTCCCAGGAACAGGCAGAGGAAGGAGACTTACAGCTCTGCAGTGTCTAAGAATAGACAGATGTATCAGGGAAGAACTGACTAATCAACAGATTACTCAATAGAAAACCAACCATGGAAAGGAGAGGTATACAGGCTGTGACTTGAGGGATAGATAGATAGGAGCTGGCTCAGTAGGAATGGGCTGAGGGGGCAGCCTGGATGCTGGCCTGCACATGCAGCCTCTGGTATGAAGAAAGACCCTGTTGGAGTGTTCTCTGTTCTCCAACCTGAGAACCTGGGCTGCTTCTCATGAGGAGACCCAGCAGCCGATCCCAGGCCAGACCTGGCTGCAGCAGAGCTCCTAATGGAACTCCAGCAACATCAGTTCCACTGCTCCCTCTGTTTTTCCAGCCCTGCCTCTGGCTGCTACATCCTGTAGCCAAATCATCAGACCTCTAGGCGCCATGCGCTAAGCCCTAGGCCATGCTGTGGAGAGCAGGTGGCTGGGGAGGGTGCTGCAGAAATAGAAAATCCTTGGGGTCTTACTGGAATACCAGCTTCTTCCTGCCTGATAACATCAAGAGTGCCACACTCATCCCCTGCACTGTTGCTGCCCTCAGCCACAACAGAAAAGTGAAAGCCTCCCATTGTAGCCTGTCAGCTTCCCCCAATCCATGTGTAAGAAGGTTTCTGAGCAAGCCTCAGTGTGAAGAAGTTAGCAGACTGGTGTCAGTGTGGCAGGCACTTCTCAGCTCTGGGGCTAAGCTGGCACCTTCCAAGGATGCTCACAAATGCTTCAAGCCGCCTGCCTTCCAGCACCACACACAGAGGCAGACTAGAGAGACCAGGGACAGCAGAGCACATCAGGGTTGGGTGGGGAGAGCCCACCATGCTGGCTCTGTCAAGTTGAAGGTTGCCAGGCAAAGCTTAGGACCAGGGTCCCTGCCAATCAGGAATTTTTGATCTAGTCACACAGCAGAGGGGAGAGCTCCCAAGACCCCTCCAGTGACACGGTGCTGCCTCCACATGGCCCTCTGGTACCAAGGTCCCATAGCTCCAGATGGAATTCCTGTGCTATTCTTCCCACTTTGTGTCTAACAGCCAGCCAGGGGCATCCTCCAGACACAGCCCAGGTCTAGCTCACCTTGGCACCTCAAGATCTAGCCCAGGGCCTGGCAGCACTGAGGAGTGACAGGTGTTAACTGCCCTCTCATCAAGAACAGAGCCAGGACAAAGGACACTGGGTGAAAGAAGAGTGGGCTCAGCACCCCAGCTCTGTTCCTGGCCCCTCACTGCACACCAGGCCAGAAAGGTGGATTTTCCTCTGCAGTCCACCCTCTCCTTTGATGGTACCAGAGAATTTACGGTCTTCTCCAAAATACATCGTTCTCTCCTCTCCTCCCGATATCCTGTCCAGCCCTGAGTGGCTTCCTGCATCGTTGTCTGCAGCTTGTCTTATATCAGTGACATGACACACAGGTGGGTCCCTAGTGAGACTGGATCCCACTCAAATCAGAGATGCCTTCCTCGTTCTCAGTGGCAGGTCCCTGGTGCCCCGTGTGCTGGTCAGACAGGCTTCAGGCTTCAGCACAATCCTTTCAGATTCTGTCCCTGCCTACTGGCTCTGCCCTCACTGCTAGGGCCTCAGGCTCATTCTTTACTGAGCTCTAGGAAAAGAAAAAGGGTTTTGTGGAAGCAACAAGGACCTGGCCGTGTTAATCTGTGTTCATGTCAAGAGGCTGGCTTTGCAATTCCAGTCTCACAAAAGAAAAATGTGTTATCTTCCATCTTGAGTCTGCACCCTTGAGGCAGCTGCACTCCCAGGACTGACCCTGTGTCCTCGGGCGGTGTGTTCAGTGTACTGACTGCCAAAGTTGAGCCCAGTGTGGTGCTGCCAGACTGCCTGTAGAAGACCGAGTGGGGACACTTTTCCTCCCAGAGGACCCCTCCCCTGGGGAAAGCCACATGGTTCCCCGAAAACACCTGGCAGCCTCAGCTGTAAACACTGCAGGGCACTGTGGAGGAGCAGCCTGCAGGGGTAGAAATGGTGTCTCTGGATGGCTGTCAGCAAACCGTCCTCACATGCACTGAAGCTAGTACCCTGGACTGCATTAAGTCTGGGCTTCCCATCACCCACTCGCACAGCCTTCTGGACCAAGATCCATGTACTCATGCGTTATTCTCAGTGTCTTGTAAGCTCTCAGGCTGATGTGGTTTTTTTAAACAACAAAAATGTAAGATCACTTTAGAGATGTTGGTCTGCTGGAAGCTGCCTGGGGGGATGGAAAGAAAACATGTTGGCAGGAAACCAGGGCTATAGCACAGGCTCTGCGATTTGGGTTGTAGCACATCCAGTTTCCTGTCCTGTGCCCGGAGGCTTACCCATTTATGGATTCTGGGAAGTGTGTTCTCAAAACAGGGCCGTGATTTAGCTCAGTGGTTCTGGCACCTGTCTTGCAAGCTCAAGGACCCAGGTTCGATCCCTGTTAACCACATACAATGACGGGCATGGAGACTCACGCCCAGCAGCAATCAGTACTACATATCACAGTGCCGGGCATGGTAGCTGTACTAGCAAATAATCCGTATATCATGAAATGAACATATTTAAAGTATACATTTAAATGCTTTTCATTATACTCGAAGATGTATGTGTTCTTCACCACCTTCATCACCTCCAAAGATGCTCTACTCTGGCTACTACCCATTTATCCCTCTGCCTTCCTCCTGCCGCAATCCTAGTAAATTCTAATCCATTTTCACTCTCCATAGATTTGTTCATTCTGGACATTTTATAACTGGGCTCTAAGTCCTACAAGTGAAAGTCCTGTAGCTTATGAATGCTTGTGCTGTAATGCTTGCTATCCTACCTTCTCCCCATAAGTCTTTTGAGCTTGTAGGATCTTCTGTTTCATTCCAAGCTGCCCCCTCTGCTCAAGCTGGTGGGAATACCCTGGGATCACCTTGTGTCACAGACAGTGGGATTGTGCAGTGTTGCACATGCTGGCAGCTTGAGTCAGGATGCTTAGAGTGTCCTGTGCAGGATCCCATCCAAAAAAGGAAGTCAGGAATGCATGCTGTGCTTGCCTGTAGCACAGGGTTATTAAAGGTCTCTGTAAGATGGAGCTGGGCTATGTGGCCCCCAGGTCAAAAGTCCCGAGGCCACTTCCTAAGCTTCCTTGATGACTCTGCCCACCTGGAGAGTTCAGATTGGATGGCAGCTTACTTGTCAGCCTATGCAGAGGCCAAAGCCTTGACCTGGGGCTGGCTCTAAGGCCTCCTTGGACCACGACGTACAGCGGCCTATAGGCAGTTGGATAAAAGATATGAGTGTAGAGTGAGTGGAGCTCTGGGTACCTCAGTTCTCTTTAGCCATCTGAGTTCCAGTTCTGACAGACAGCCTTCTAGTAGCCAGGAAACCTTGGGCAACACTTATCTGAATCAATTTCCTCACTGTACAATGGAGACAAAAATAATACCTATATTATGGGTTTATTTTGCAGATTAAATTAATTTAGCACAGAGCCTAGTAGAAAGTAAATGCTCAGTAAATAAATTGTATTTATTTTTTTTCTACTTTTCAAGGGGATCCATTTATGACTTTATTTGAAAAATAAGTCTGGTATTAAGAGTAAAATGGTTTGGAAACTAGTGGTCTTTGGCAGCTATCATATTGGTGATTTGTTTTGCGGCCTTAAGAAAGGTCAAAGGGCACCTTTCTCTGAGCAGACACAGCAGAGGCCACCACAGGGCATGTGTGGAGGCCACTTTAGAAATTAGGCATCCTGG
>PVIR01032166.1:0-18857 GCA_004026965.1 Petromus typicus
GGGTCCCCACTCTGCTGAGAAACCCATGCAGCTGATCTCAGGAAAGAGAGAGCTTTGAGGGAAAGTGGAGGCCGAGGCAGGAGGATCACTCAGAAGACCCTGTCTCAAAAAACGGAAAGGGCTGGGGATGTAACTCTAAGGGAAGGGCCTGGGTTCCACCCGCAGGACCACAAAAAACAAAAACCCCCAGGCCTCGGCTTTCCACAGAGGGGCCGGGACCCCTAGAAAGACAGGCCTGCCCCTGCCAAAGCAGCAGGACAAGGAAAAGAAAGAAAAGATGACAGTGGGGTGCTGGGGGACAGCGTGCAGCACGTGACGCGCGCCCGTCCCCAGACAGACCCCGAGAACACGGACTACACCATGGAGCACGGGGCCACCAGGAACTTCCAGGCCGAGAAGCTGCTGGAGGAGGAGGAGAAGCGCGTGCAGAAGGAGCGGGAGGACGAGGAGCTGAACAACCCCATGAAGGTGCGTGTGGGGGCGGGGCGGGGCCAGCCACACACCCTGCGAGGCACCCAGACAGCCCGGTGTATCACGTCCCATCTTGCATCCTTGAGCCGAGAGAGGGACTTTCTCTGAAGGAGCAGTGTCCGGGAGGGAGGTGCGCTGGGTCACAGGCGGAGGGCACTGGGCCGCCTTGACAATGGACCCTGGTCACCAGCCTGTGAGAAAAAAGTAGACGTGCTCAGTGCAGAGGTGCACTTCTGTCGTCGCTGCACTCGGGGAGACTGAAGCAGGAGGATTGCAAATTGAGCCCTGCCTGGGCCACCCAGCAAGACGCTGTCTCAAGAAATAACCGGGGGCCGGGGAGTTAGCTCAGTGGTTCCGGCGCCTGTCTTGCAAGCACAAGGACCGGGGTTTGATCCCCAGTAACCACATACCTATACTGGGCGTGGAGACTCACCCCAGCAGCAACCAGTACCACACACCACAGTGCTGGGCGTGGTGGCTCATGCCTGTAATCCCAGCACTCGGGAGGCAGAGGCAGGAGGATTGCTGTGATGAGTTTGAGGCTGAGCTCAGGGCCAGCCTGAACCACAAAGCGAGACCCTGTCTCAAAAAAAAACCTTAAAAAAAAAAAAAAGAAATAAACCGGGGCTGGGTTAGCTCAGGCGTGAGCACCTCCTGCCCATGGGGCCCTGGGTTCCGTTATCACCGCCTCCACCACAAAAGTGGATGCAGGTGTGGGGTCCTTCTCTGCCCTTGGGTTCAAGTCCCAGACTCCACTGAGCAGCTGTGTGGCCCGGACAACTTCGTCCCCCAAGTCCAGGCTGGGTGGCTCTAGCCCGCGCCCACCCCGCCGCAGGTGCTGGAGAACCGCACGAAGGACTCGAAGCTGGAGATGGAGGTGCTGGAGAACCTGCAGGAGCTGAAGGACCTGAACCAGCGGCAGGCGCACGTGGACTTCGAGGCCATGCTGCGGCAGCACCGGCTGTCGGAGGAGGAGCTGCAGCGGCAGCAGGAGGAGGAGGACGAGCGCGAGACCGCGTGAGTGGCCGGGCCTTCCGTCCTCATGTCCCTCTGTGCTCATGTCCCGCTGCCCCATCTCCTCACAGATCTCCCCCCGGCCCCTCTGGGTCACCCGCTCTGCATCCGTCTCGCTCTCCCTCCAGATGCTGGGGTCAGTGGGTGCCGCGGGACTCAGCCCGTGGCTACCTGTGGTTGTGGCTGGTTTTTGCTTTTGCCGTAACTCTTCAGTCCTGGGCACTGAACTCGGGACCTTTGCACTCAACTACCTGTCAAGCTTATTTTTTTGAGACAAGGTCTTGCTTTGTAGGCCGGGCTGGCCTCACACCTACAGCAAACCTGCCTCTGCCTCCCGAGTGCTGGGACTCTAGGCCTGCACCACTGTGCCTGGCTAACCCTTCGTTATGTTTTCTTTTGAGGCAGGGTTTTGCTAAGTTGTCCGGGCTGGACTCAACTTGTGCTCCTGCTGCTTCAGCCTCCCAGAGAGCTGGGCTGATGGGCGGGCGCCACCGCCTGGCTGCTTTTGGTTCCGGTGGAACTCAGCGCCTGATGTGCTAGGCTGAGCCCCAAGCCCACCAGGGTGTGCAGAGCGACAAGACACAGCAGAGCCATCAAGGAAAGACGGTGGGGCTAGGGAGCAGAGGGCCATCCAGAGCCCTCCCCAGGCTGTGCGGAGGGTGCTCCATTCTCCTCTTCAGACCCTGCACGGCTTCGCCGTGTCCCGAGCACCTAGGACACGTCAGCATGCCACAGGCGCTCATGCACTGCTCAGGCCCACGGGCCAGCATCGCTTTGACCAATACCAGCAGCCTCCCCGTCTGTGGCACCTGTGTGTGGCCCCGGCCCCGACACCCCCTCCCCCACACCTTGGAGGACAGTATGGTTGGCAGGGTCAGCTCTCTGGGAGACCGAGGCAGGAGGATCACAGGTTCGAGCCCAGCCCAGGCAACTGGTGGCTTAGTGAGACCCTGTCTCAGAATAAGGAGGGCTGGGGCTGGAGTTCAGTGGGAAGGCTCCAGGTTCAGCCCCCAGTGCTGCAGATTCAAGATCAGAGCCACCTGCTCCCCTTCCCTGCCGGCCGGGGACAAGACAGGACCCTCAGCAGAGTCCCGGGCACTGGCCTGTGAGGCATGTGTCCCCAGCCCCGTGCTCTGTCACACAGGGCGCTCCTGGAGGAGGCTCGGAAGCGAAGGCTCCTGCAGGACTCTGACTCGGAAGACGAAGCTCCGCCTGCCCCGCCAGCCCTGCAGCCCCAGCCCACCGCCATCCTGCATGAGGTCAGCACCCTCCAGCCTGTGCCCGGGGGCCTCTTCCCTGCAGGGCTCAGGGCTCTGCCTTCTCATAGTGGGAAGGACAGCAGAGCAGGTGGCAGTAAGCCCTGGAGGACTGTCGCTTTCCAGCCTGGGAAGCCGCTGTGGAGGGCAACACATGGTCTTACTGTAATGATAATAGACATTAAAACCGGAGCCGAGTGTGACACCTGTTATCCCAGCACTGGGGAGGCTGAGGCAGGAGGATCACCGTGAGCCTGAGGCCCACCTAGACTACATAATGAGACCCTGTTTAAAATAAAAACTCGGCCCGGGGATTTAGCTCAGTGGTTCCAGTGCCTGTCTTGCAAATGCAAGGACCTGGGTTCGATTCCTGATCCCCTAGTAACCACATACCATACTGGGCATGGAGACTCACCCCAGCAGCAATCAGTACCACATTCCACAGTACCTGGCGTGGTGGCTCACGCCTGTCATCCCAGCACTCAGGAGGCAGAGGCAGGAGGATTGCTGTGATGTGAGTTGGAGGCAAGACCCTGTCTAAAAAAAAAAACAACAAAAAAACCCCTCACAAATTACGGAAAAAGCGTTAATTGGAAAGTAAGAGGAAAGACAGAAAGACGGCTGCAGGGGTGCTCTCTGTCTGGGTTCCCACCAGCCCTGACCTGGAAGCAAGAGTGTGACAGGAAGGCCTGGCCACGCCAGGGTCCTGCGGTGCTGTCCCTCCTGTCTCGTGGCTCAGACTTGGGGGCCACCTGCTCCCCAGAGGAGGGTCTGTCCCAGGCCTGGGAGCTCTGCTGCAGTCGTGGGTGACCACAGGTTTGGGAGTGGCTGAAAGTCCCTGTAACTTGTAAATCTTTTTTTTTTTTTTTTTTTTTTTTTTTTTTTTGCCCCTCATGGCACTGGGGATGGAACCCAAGGCCTTCGCATTGAACTCCATCCCTAGTCCCTGTTATTTTTTATTTTATGACAGGGTCTCATTAAGTTAAGTCCCTCAGGCCGGACTCCGACTTCAGCCCTCCTGCCTCAGCCTTCCAGGGTGCTGGGATGACAGGTGTGCAAACAAAGCCACTGAACTTCCCTGACTGCCTGGGGAGAAAAGGCAGATGATGCTTTTGCAAGTAACAGATACCTTGTGAGGCCAGGTCCTGAGTGACAGTGGTACTTTGAATTGGATAGAAAGTTAGTGTTTTGTTTTTGTTTTTATTTTTTTTCAGACAGGGTCTCACTTTGTAGTTCAGGCTGGCCCCCAGCTCACTATGTAGCCCAGGCCAGCCTCAAACTCTCAGCAGTCCTCCTGCCTCTGCCTCCCAAGTGTTGGGATTACAGGTGTGAGTCACCACATCCAGCATCATGATATGAGGTGCTGGGGATCAAACTCAGGACCTTGCGCTTGCCAGGCAGACACCAGAACCACGGGGCTAAATCCCCATTCCCAGCTCACGTACTTTTACCTGTTAATCTTTTGATACAGAACTGAGACTTAAACAAAGAAAAAAGACATTTTCTCTGAGGCTCTATCTCCTGATAGCAAATGCCTGCTGACTTTCTTAAACTCTCCCCAGAATTCATTGGCTACAGTGTCTGTCTGTCTGTCTATCTGTCTCTCTCCCTCTCACCCTCTCTGTCTCTCTTTTTTCTCTGTGATTCTGGGCATCAAACCCAAGGCCTCAGACATGCAAGGCAGGCACTCACCACTGAACTCCATCCCAACCCTTTTCATTTTTTATTTTGAGACAGGTACTTGTTAAATCACCGAGCTTATCTCAAATTTGAGATCCTCCTGCCTCAGCTTCCTGAGTATCTGAGGTGACAGGTGTGTGGCACAGCACTTGATGTTTTATTTCAGAGCGAGGTTGCTGGGGATGGAAGCCAGAGCCTTGGGCTAAGAAAGTGCTTATCACCGAGCGACATGCCCAGCCTTGTGTTTTTAACGTTTTTTCTAAGTGGAGAAGAGATTTCATTACCTTCAGAGGAGCCTGCGCTTCCCGGTTCCTTCTCGGCGGCCTGGCTGCTCTGGACTCTGGCAGGCTCTAACTCCCTTGTGTACACGCCACCCTCCTCTCCAGGCTCTGCACACTTGTGCTGCCACTTTGTAGAGAGCCCTGTGTGTCTCTCTTCACACCCACAGTTCCCTGGTTTAGCTTCATGGCGATGACTATGTGCAACAGAAGCAGGTTCGGGGAGCAGCCTGTGATCTGTGCCACTCAGCGCCACAGGAATGCATGACAATGTTTCAGAGGGTCAAGAATGGTCTATATCTGTGTCCAGTTGTTCAGGAGGCTGAGTCAGGAAGATCTCAAAAGCCAAAACAAAAAGCTGGCTCACCCGGCTATAGTGGCTCACCCCTATAATCCCAGCACTCAGGAGGCAGAGGCAGGAGGATTGCCAAGAGTTCAAGGCCAGCCTGGGTAACATAGTGAGCTCAGGGACAGCCTGAACTACAAAGGGAGACCCTGTCTCAAAAAACTAAAAAAACCCCTCTAAACCAGAACAAAAAACCAGCAGTTTGTTTCTGCACTAGCTGGGTAAAATGTTACACCCAGGACAGGGAGAAGCTACTTTGCCAGGCCATATGAGCCCTGATGTCCTATCGCAGCCATGAAAAATGTAAAAAGCAGGCCCGGGAACTTAGCTCAGTGGTCCTGCATCTGCCTGGCAAGCGCAAGGTCCCAAGTTTCAATCCCTGTTACCACAAATAGCAATAAACACGCCTCGGATAAACCTCATTTTGATCCCTGCTGTCACATACCACAATGCTGGATGTGGTGGCTCACACCTGTAATCCCAGCACCTGGGCGGCAGAGGCAGGAGCACTGCTGTGATTTCAAGGCTCACCTGGGCTACATAGTGAGCTCAGGGGCAGCCTGGACTACAAAGCGAGACCCTGTCTCAAAAAATAAAAAATAAAAAATAAAAAAGCATTTACCTTCATTGCTGCCCTTCCCCATCCTGCTGTTGTTTTGAGACAAAGTCTTGCTAGACCTCAAGATTCTCCTGCCTCAGCCTCTGCAGCAGCTGGCATTACAGGCATGTGCCACGTACATAGGACTCTCAGTCCCCTCTTTAGTGGCAGCTTTGCAGACACCTCATCAGAAGTGCCGTGTCCTCCGGTCTCACTGCCCGAGCCTCGCAGAGGGGAGGGTCCACGAATTTAGTATTGAAGGATGTGCAGGAGGTTGCAGGTCACCAAGAGGAAGGGGGACAGTCCTGGAGAAGGGGATGGCAGAGGATGGCCTGCGAGTGAGAAGTCACAGCGGGACTCGGAATGTACAGGTCCCGTATACGGGGTGGAGGATCGGCTGGGTCCTGAGCACCGAGCCTGGGGCAGTAGGGAGCCGTAGAGGGGTTCGTAGTGGGGGGAACTCGGTCAATTCATCACAGTGCTGTGGGTGCTTCAGCAGGGGCGGGAGCAGAGTTCAGAGAGCTGGCTGGGCCCCGCACCTTGTACCAGTTTGTCCTTGTTACCCTACAGGCCCCGAAGACCAAGAGGAAGGTGGACGGCATGGGCAGCAGGTCGCAGCTCTCTGGCCTGGTGGTGGTGAAGAAGTCAAAGCCCGAAGTCAACTGCACCGAGGCGCAGAGGGGCCAGGCTCCTCCCGGCTCAGGTCCGTTCCCGGCCCGGGCTGTGTGCAGTGCCACACGTGGCCACTAGGTGGTAGCAGCATGCCCTGCCACCTAGTGCTTCCTGGGGCTGGGGTGGGGCCCAGGTAGGGCAGAGGGAAGAGCCCCTCTTCTTTTTTTTTTTTTCCTTCTTTCTTTGTGGTACTGGTGATGGAGCCCAGGGCTTAACACTATGGAACATCCCCAACCCTTTTTAAAAAATTTTTAATTATTTATTTTTTTTTTTCTTGAGACAGGGTCTTGCTGTGTAGTTCAGGTGGGCCCTGAACTCACTACGTAGTCCAGGCGAGCCTTGGGCATGAGTCATCACACCTGGCATTGTTGTATGTGGTTACTGGGGATTGAACCGGGGCCCTTGTGCTTGCAAGGCAGGCGCCGGAACCGCTGAGCTAAATCATTGGCCCTAAAATTGTTTTTAATTTGAGACAGGGGTTCACTATGTCATGAAGTTTCCCAGACTGGCTTGGAATTCAGTTTTCCTGCCTCAGCCTCCCACAATGCTGGGGTTACAGCTGTAAGCTGCCATTTTGTTTCTCTTTTACTTGCAAAAGGAACAAGAATTTCCAAACCCTAAATAAACTCACAGCAACCCCTCTCCACTTCCCATTGTCAAGGGAACCCAAGGCCTAGGCCGTGTCCTGGGGTCGGTCCCAGGTCCTTTCCCAGGTCCGCTGTTGGCAGCTCCCACCCCAGGTGCTAGTCAGCCCCATGGGTGGAGACCAGGCTTCCAGCCCAGCGGCGCACCTCTGCCAGGTGCCCGGAGGAGGCTGGCAATGTCAGGATGTGTGTCTGAGGCGTGGTGGTGCAGACTTCTCATCCAGCACTTGGGGAGGCTGAGGCAGAAGGATCCCAAGTTCAAGCTCAGCAACTTGTCTCAAAATAAACAAAAAAGGCTGGAATGTAGCTCGGTGCAAAGACCCTGGCTTCCATCCCCAACACTGGGGAAAAAAGTTCTTGAAAACAGTGTGTGGCTGAAGATTTACGCCCGCAATGGGCCCTGCCAGGGCCCTTCAGATGGCGCCCATGGTGCCCTCGCCAGCCCTGGCACAAGAGCAGAGGTGACTGTCCCTGTCCCCGAGCTGGCTAGGCCAACCCTCCCTCTCCCCACAGGAACCACAGAGAGCAGAGAGGCTGTGGACCCCTCCCCACCGCCACCTGGCACCTCCTCCCTGAGCCAGCTGGGAGCCTATGGCGACAGCGAGGACAGTGACAACAGCGTCTGACCCCACCCTGCCCAGCCACAGATGTCACAAGCAGCAGGGGCCAGGCAGGAGCTCCGACCCCTCCCATAGCCACGGTGGACTTGCCGTCCCTGCTGTCTCCGGCTCCTCCTGCCCGTGTGTCATGGGCTGTGTCACCCTGCCCTGTCCCTGAGTCACCTCTGTCCCTTCCGCACACAGAACCATGTGGGAGCAATAAAAGACGCTGTGTGTGGGCTGGGCACCTGCTCCGCGGGCACTGAGGGCTCTGTGCACAGGACCCCCAGGTGCAGGCCGTGCGGCCGCGGGTGCTGAGCTTTGCTGGGCCACAGCCAGCCATGTTGGTGCCAGCGCTCAGCCACGGCATTCGCCTGACCCCCAACACTGGATGGCATAGCCGAGGCTGGGCCTTCATAGAGGAAAGAGGTCACCCAGCGCCCAGCTCTGCAGTCCTTGTTATGGCACAGGGCATCACTGCAGGGGTGTGGGCAGAGGCCAGCTTGGCACTGGCCAGGCCTGCTTTCTCTCGTTCCTTAGTGGTACTGGGCATGGAGGCCAGGGCCTTGACACTGAGCTAAGTCTCCAGCCCTTTATAGTTTTGAAACTCCTCTTGCTAAGTTACCTAGGCTGGGTTCAACTTGGGGTCCTCCTGCTTCAGCCTCCGGGTGGACTGAGATGAAGGCATGCACCATCACACCCAGCGGGACATTTTTATGTTTAATTCCTGTTCTTCCTCGAGGACTTTGCTTTCTTACTGTGTCCTCGGAGCCACTCTGCCGCTGACCTCCAGTCCCCTCCTCCCCTTCCATGCTGACAGTGCCACAGCGCCAGATGAAGGAGCTGGCACCCTGCCTTCTCGGGCTGTCAGGCCGCATCCGGCATCTCCTCCAGCTCCCCTGAGGCCGCGGGCTGCAAGCACATCAGAGGGCTGGGCTGGGGGCACCGGAGCCACGGCCGCCCACTCCTGCCACCCGGGCTCAGATGTGCCTGCCTCGTGCCCAGCATAGCGCCAGGCCATTACCCTCCCCCAGCAGGAAGCCCCTCTCCTCTGTCAGGTGCTGGCTGCTTGGAGCTTGGGCCTAAGCCTTGCTAGCCCCACCCCACTGTGCCGCCTGCCTGGTCAGATGGGCCCTGCGAGGTGGCAGGGTGCCTCTGCCAGCAGACAGGATGTGTGGAGGGAGCCTCAGTCTCCTGCGTCAGAGCGGCCTTGTCTTCTCATGAGATGCAGGTATTTCTGCCTGTGGGCCAGGGTCTTCGCAGGGCAGGGTCACCCCTGTCCCATCAGGCTGGGGACCCCTGGAGAGGCCATGTCTCCATCAGATTGTGGCCTCCTCAGTCATCGGGGTAGGACTCGGTTGTAAATTGAGAGGGGCAGACTGGGCTGGGGTAGTGGTGGGGCACGGCCTAGTCACCTGGGAGGCTGAGGCAAGAGGACCCCACGTTTGAGCCCCATCTGGCCATCTCGGTTACCCTGTCTCGAAATGAGTACAGGGCTGGGCTGCTGCTCAGTGGTGAGCACTTGTCTGGCAGAGGCTCATCCCCAGCACTGCAAAGAGAAAAAGCTCTAGGGCCAGGGGTTTAGCTCACTGGTTCCAGCGCCTGTCTTGCAAGTGCAAGGTCCCTTGTTTGATAGCTGGTAACCACGTGCAACAATGCTGGGTGTGGAGACTCATGCGCACCAGTAATCAGAACCACATCCCACAGTGCCGGGTGTGGTGGCTCACGCCTGTCATCCCAGCATTTGGGAGGCAGAGGCAGGGGGGTTGCTGTGATGTGAGTTGGAGGCTGAGCTCAGGGCTGGCCTGAACTACAAAAGCAAAACCTTTCAAAAAAAGGAAAAGTGACAAAGGCCATCTCCAGGAGCTTCTGAGGCGGGACAGGGCCCACACACTACCCATCAGAGTAGGACTTTGTTTTCTGAGACAGGGCCTTGCTCTGTAGTCCAGGTTGGCTCAGATTATGCGGCGATTATCCTGCCCTGGCCTCTCATGTGTTGGGATTACAGGTGTGTACCGTTGTGTCTGGCCTGGATGGGAGAATTCAAGCCCCACCAGGGACCACGTCATCCACCCACCTGGTCCCTTCCGTGCTGAAACCACAGTTTCCATTCCCCTTCCAGATTTGGGGCCCCAGGGAGAGGGCACAGGTGACAGAAAGAGCAGGTATAGCCCCAAACCAGGGACCCCCCTGTGGCTCCCAACCCCCATCCAACCTAAGCATGTGTTGAGCACCTACCGAGGCTGCACATCTGAGGGTCACTCGGCCAGGGCAGGAGCGCTGCTGTGACACTCGCCACAGCGGGGATGGACCCCGAGAACACTGCTGGGAGAGGCAGACCCGGAGGAGCCAGTGCCATCTTCACGGACAGAAAGTGGACTTGAGGATGCCGGGCTGAGAGAGGACAGGGTCTGCTGATCAGGAGGGGCGCTTTTCGGGGGGATGATTGAAATGTTCTGGACCCAGACAGTGGTGTTGATTACACAGCTTTGTGAATATATTAAAAATTGAGTCATTCTCCCTTCCTCCTCCTCCCTGCGTGTGTGTGTGTGTGTGTGTGTGTGTGTGTGTGTGTGTGTGTGTGTGTGTTTTCCTGGTGTGGAACCCCAGGGCCTGCAGTCTGGTAGAAAAGCCCTCACCACTGAGCCCCGTCCCCGGCAACTTATATAAAGGGGTCCCAGGCGTGACTGTGCATACCTCTTACCAGCACTCGGAGGATCAGTTAAGTTCAAAGCCGTCCTGGGCTACACAGTTCATGGCAGCCTGATTCAAAAAAAAAGAAAGGCAGCGCCAGGGATGTGGCTCAGTGCTGCCTCCACCTGTGTGGTCCTGAGTTCAATCCCTGATTGGGGGGGATAATAATAAAAGGCCCTGGGTTCAATTCTTAGTACTGGAAAAAAGGGGTGTGAATTTTAGGGTAAAGGAGTGACATTTAAAAAGCAAAAGAAGGGGCTGGGGAGTTCGCTCAGTGGTTCCGGCGCCTGTCTTCCAGGCACAAGGACCCAGGTTCGATCCGGTAACCACATACAATACCGGGTGTGGAGACTCACACCCAGCAGCCATCAGCACCACACCACAGTGCCGGGCGTGGTGGCTCACGCCTGTCATCCCAGCACTCGGGAGGCAGAGGCAGGAGGATTGCTGTGATGTGAGTTGGAGGCTGAGCGCAGGGCCAGCCTGAACCACAAAGCAAGACCCTGTCTCAACAAAACAAAACAAAACAAAACCCCCCAAAGCAAGGGGGGCAGCTAGGCCACCTACGGCTCCTTGCTTTCTGGGGGAGTATAGCCCTAGGTCACCCAAGGTCGAGGCGGCTGGGGAAGCGGGATTTCCGAAGCCGCGGAGTGCGGGGAGCCCCACCCTGGCCCCTCCTCCTCCCGCCCTCCCTCAGGTGGGGGCCTGGAGCGGGAGGCTCAAAGGCGCCGGGAAGTCAAACGCCGTTTGATTCTGCCTGAGGCCCCTCATTACTATGCCTGCCACCGCGCGTAATTAGACGGCCCCTTTCAAATATTTATACCTCAGCCGCGGCGTGTTTAGCCGACAGAGAAGGCGCTCGGGTTTGATGGGATCTGTCAACAGCTCACGCCGAGCTGGGAATTGCCTCTTGGCTGACAGAAAACAGGACAATTACCCGCCGAGCTCCTGCCAACCCTGGGGAGCCCACCTGGTTTCGGATCCCAGAGGACAGGGGGCAGCAGAGACGAGCCCGCGCAGGAGCTGAGCACAGCAGCCCACAGTTGGGGACACCGCCGGGAACGAGCAGACAACGGGAGTGTCGTGGCCCCGCTGCTATGGGGCTTTTGTCTTACGGGCTCCGGGCCTGGAACGTGGGGCTGGAGGAGCAGGGAGCCAGGCAATTCGGTTTCCGCGGAGTAACTCCAGCGCGCCACGCTGCAGTCAGGCACAAGTGGGCCGCTGTGCGACCAAGGCCCCTCCGCTCTCTGCCTCAGTTTCTTCAACGGCAAAATGAAGGACATGTGTGATAATTCATCCCCGCTGGGCACCCTTTCTCCAGCCTCCTGGGTCCTCCTGGAAGAAGCCCCATTTGTCTTTTGAGGCAGAGTCTCAATGTTTAGTTCAGGCTGGCCTCCAACTCCCAGAGGTCCTCCTGCCTCAGCCTCCCAAGTGCTGGGGTTGTAGGTCAGTGCCCCCAAGCCTGGCCTCATTTGTCTCATGAAGGGAAATCAAGACACAGAAACCTGTAGACCCTGCCCAGGCCCTGACTTCTGTCTGGTACTCTGGGCAGAACAGGGAAAGCAGGGACCTAGGGTCCCCAACCTTTCTGAGCTTCACTTTCATTGAGGAGACTTTAGCAAAGTCCCTTTTGGGGGAAAGAAATGACTGCTCTTGTACTCTTGTATTGTCCACTGCCCCCCTCGTCTCATCCCCGAACCTCTCAGTGCCTGACCCGGACAGCTGTGGTGAACAGGGCCCCCTGAGCCCCTGCTCCCTCCTCTCCCTGTCCTCCTCCGCTGAAAGCCACAAAGGGACAGATGCGAGGCCACCAGGCGGGCAGGCGCAGATCGCATCTCCTCTCCCGGGCCAGCAGCTGCCCGGACCATCCCCCGCCCGGCAGTGAGCCCCCTGGGATGGCCGACAAGGGGGGCACACCCGAATGGGGCCACCTCCTGCTGTGCCCTGAGTCTCTCCACAGCCCCAGCCCGTGGCCCCTCACAGTATCCACACGACCCCTCGTCCGGGCCAGGCGCTAGACCCTCAGGCGCTGGCTCAATTTCCATCTTCCGTAGCAGTCGCAGGGACAATGTCACCACTTCCCGTGGTCGGGTCTACATCCCGGTGCCCACTTCCACCTCTGCTCCGCACTCCGCGCTCCTCGTGCCTCAGGAGGTGCCAGACCCTGCCATGCTCCCTCCGGGGCTCCACCTCGCTCCCCTCAAGCTCGGTCCGGGGCCAGGGTCCAGCTGTCACCGCCTCGGCCTGGGCCCCAGGATCCCGCGCCCGCTCCCCGCTCCGCTCCCGCCCTCCCCGAGCAGCTGAAGGTCTCCGTCACCTCCGAGGGGCTGGGGGGAGGGGGCGGGGAAGGCTCGACGCTGCGGCTGGACGCGGCGGGCGCCGGGGACTGGGCCACCCGCCCGCGCCCCCTCCCCAAAGCCCCCCTCCCGGCGGCGCGCGCCGGCAAAGTCTCCCGAAAGCTGGAGCGCGGATTGCAGATTTTATTTCCCTTTGTGCGGGTGGCTGGGGCTGGATCGAGCCAGCTGACCGAGGGGACCCTGGCTGAGGGCGCCCCCCAAGCCCCAGGGCACAGAGCAGCGCAACAAAGGAAGCGCCCTGCCAGGGTCCCTGTCCTCAACGCGCAACTTTGCGTGCGCCCTGGGGGAGCCGGCGAGCGACGCTGAGAACCCAGGCGTCCCGCGCCGACTTGTGCAGGAGGCTGGAGGCGGCGACCTCGGACACCGGCCAGGGACCCCCGAGCTCGCAGAGGCGGCGAGAGGCTCCGCCGCGCACCCTGGCCGCGCTGCCCGCGCAAAGTCCGCGCGCTTCCGCGGATGCCCCGCGTCCCGGCCGCACCACCGCGCGCTCGGCGATCAGGGCCCTGCGGGGCGCCGCCGGCCCCTGAGGGTCTTCCGGGCCCGGGATAAGGTAGGCTTCTCCCTCTCTCTAGCCCGTCTCTCTCCCTGGCATCCTGTCCCCTCCTGAGCCTCGCCGGAGGGCACACCTGATCCTCCGGCCCCTCCCCCCTCGGCTGGACCCCGCAAGGACAGGTGGGTTCCCGTCTGGCAGTACCCAGGTGTGAGGTGACCCTCGCCCAGATGGCCAAGTGGCTTCGGGACTACCTGAGCTTTGGCGGCCGGAGACCCCCTCCGCAGCCGCCCACCCCCGACTACTCGGAGAGCGACATCCTCCTGGCCTACCGCATGCAGAAGAACCTGGACTTCGAGGACCCCTACGAGGACGCGGACGGCCGCCCCGAGCCGGACTCCGCGGCGCCCCCGGACGCCAAGGGTCCCGGAGACGCCAAGTACGACTCCCCCAAGCACCGGCTCATCAAGGTGGAGGCGGCTGACCTGGCCCGAGCCAAGGCCCTGCTGGGCAGCCCCGGGGCCCAGGTGCGAGGCTGGATGCGGGGATCCGGGGTGAAGTTCAGGCGCAGCCCAGAGCACTGGGGGTGGGGGCGGGGGGACATTTTACACGTGGTCCTGCAGGCCGGCCCCGGGGCTGCGCTCCCCCACCTGCTGGGGCCCTTTGGGGTGAAGGGGGGATCCCCGCTAGTCCCTCCCGCTGTTTCTTTCCTTTTCCTTTCGCCCCATCTTCCTAAACAGATCTAAGCCTGGCACTGCCTTCCTGGGCTTTGCCTGTTGCCCTCTGTCTTTTTTTTTCTTTCTTTCTACTCCATCCCCATAATCAGAGTGGAACCCAGGGCCTTCCCACCGAGCTCCATCCCCAGCCTTTTCTGCTGTCTTGATTTTTGGAGACAGAGCCTCACTGTGTCATTCAGACTGACCTTGAACACACTATGGAACAGAGACTGGTCTTGAGCTAGAGGCAATCCCGCCTCAGCCTCCCTGGGCACTGGGGTGAGAGGCATGCACCACCACTCCCAGCTTCTTCCTGGGCATCAAACATGTTCCCATTATGATCCCCATTTTCAGGAAGTGGAAACTGAGGCACCAGGAGAGTGGAGGTGACTCTTCCAAGGTCACAGAGCTTCCGCTCCCAACCCCGCTCTTCTCACTGCGGTTTCAAGGTTGAGGCTCCAATTGCAAAGCCTCAGCCGAATCACTGCCTGAGGACAGGAGGACAGTGACCGGGCCTCAGCCACCGCAGAAAGGGAAATAAAATCTGCCTGTCTGCCGAAGAGCTCAAGGGAGAGCCCGGGAGGCAGGGATGTGGGGCAGCTGACAGTCACCTGCTCCGTGACCCTGGCCTAGCCACTTACCCTGCCTGCCCTTTGGCTTCCTCACCTGTAAAACAGGGATTGACTGGATTCCACTGCTGTGCCATGGACACAAAGGGTCCAGAGTAGGGCTAGGGATTTAGCTCAGTGGTTCTGGCACCTGCCTTACAAAAGTGCAAGGGCCCAGGTTCAATCCCCAGTAACCACAGAAAATAATGCCAGGCGTGTTGACTCTTGCCCACCAGCAATCAGAACCACACACCACAGTACCGGGCGTGGTGACCCACGCCTGTAATCTGACAGACGACAGCGCTTGGGAGGATTGCTGAGTTCGAGGCTGAGCTCAGGGCCAGCCTTAACTACAAAAGGAGAACCCTGTCTTAAGAAAAAAGAAAGGAAAGAAAGAAAGGTCCAGAGTGGACAGGCAGTGGTGGGCCTTCCCCAGCCAGCAGGCAGATCCAGGCCCCGCCAGGCTCGTGCCCAATCCCCTGCCCTCTCCACATCCCTCTCTCCCCAGCCGGAAGTGGACACTGAGTACTCGGACCCGTTCGATGCTCAGCCTCAACCACCACCCTCAGACGATGGCTATGTCGAGCCTTATGATGCCCAGCGGGTCATCAGTGGTGAGTGACAGGGCTGGGGACAGGTGACAGTCCTCACAGGGGAGCTGAGTGGTGTCCTTGGCTTCCCAGAAATCCCCTGCGGGCCAGTGCAGCTGTACGATACCCCCTATGAAGAGCAGGAGCCCGAGCCAGAGGGGGATGGGGCCCCTTCCGGTCAGAGGCCGCGGCAGAGCCGGCAGCCCCTGGAGGACGAGAGGCCGGCGGATGAGTATGACCAGCCCTGGGAGTGGAAGAAAGACCACATCTCCAGAGCCTTCGCAGGTACCTCTGACCTCTGACCTCTGACCTCTGACCTCCGCTTTCTGCTCCCTCACTGGGTCGTGTTCTGTATTTCATAGAACCCAAACATCTACCACTTTGGTAGTTTGTTAATTGTCACTTAAGTGTGAGCACCTCATAGTGGTAAATTCTTCCTTCCAAAAAGAACGTTTTGTTTTGTTTTTTTGTACCAGGTACTGAACTCATGACCTTATTCTTGCAAGGCAGGCCCTGGAACCACTGAGCTAAACCCTCAGCCCCAGGACCTGCATGTCACTTGGGATCTGAAGAGCTCTTTAGAGTGGAATTTAACTTATTCTGTTGAGTATAGTGCAGGGAGAGGAATGTGGCCTTGGTGACACAATAGACCTGTGACAGTTTTTTGGACAAATTGCTGTTATTTTCCTAAGTCTCCCTTCCCTTCTCTGTAAATCGCAGATTGCGGTAGGATCTACCGATCAGGGGACTTGTAAATGGAATGTTGAGAGTACTCAATTGTATAGGAGGTGTTGGGAGGGGAAGGCAGGGTCTTAGCCATGCAGACTCAGGTCATATTCTAGCTGATTAGAGAAAATTAGAGTTTCTGAATGGTGTTTCCTTGCTATAAAAGGGGTAATAAATAAGATCAGCTGTAAGAAATCAACAGCTCTGAGCCAAGTGGTGCGGGCGCACGCCTGTTATCCCAGCACCCTGGGAGGCTGCAGCTGGACGACGGAAAGTTCTAACCCAGCGCATGCAAATTAGCGACTTGGTGAGAACCCAGGTAGCTCAGTGCAAAGACGCTGGGCTCAGTCTCCAGGACCACATGAATCGATAGCTCATAGCTAGACAAATGGACAGAGAGACAGAGATGGGATAAAGTAAAATTACTAAGGCCCAAAACAATTGAAACATAGAAATCGTATGAGTAGCAGAGCATTTGGGCATCAGAGCTTTGGTCTGCATGTTGTCTAGTTTTATAACTTGGCCTAAGTTACAGCAAAATCTCTGAAGTGAATTCAGAACCTCCCCGTCAGCCACAACTCCTCTTCTGATTTGCCGCTCAAGGCATTGCCCCACCCATTTTATAATACTAGTGACCACACCTCTTTTTTTCTGAAAAGCAATTGGTTGTTTCTGTGCCAATCCTGCCCCAGCTTTAAGCGAAGCTTTTCTTTTTCTGTGCTCTAATAGGCTGGTTCAAACTGACACCGCCTTCCTACTGAAATTCCATTGGCTTGAGCTAGCCCCGCCCCTATGAGGTAAAGTGATTTTAACCCTTTCCTCTCCCACCCTCCCATTCCAGTGCAGTTTGACAGTCCAGAGTGGGAAAGAACCTCCAGCTCGGCCAAGGAACTGCGGAGACCTCCGCCCAGAAGCCCCCAGCCCGCTGAGCGCGTGGACCCCAACCTACCCCTGGAGAAGCAGCCGTGAGTGGGGAAGCCAAAGGTGCAAACTCCCAAGGGCCCACTGCAACCATTTCTACTTCAGCTTCTCGGGCGGATGTTTTCATTTTTCTGCCTCAGCCGACCGAAGCTGGGGAAACTTTCATTCCTTCACATCATTCATTTAAAAAGCACTTGCTGTTGACTCCAGTGTAGGGACAAGAATCGGATGAGGCCGCTCATGCCTGCTGTCGGGCTCTGGGTTCAAATCCTGACTCGACCTCTCATCACTCCTTCCCGGGAGATCAGGGATGGGGCAGGGATGTGAGTGGTGTCCCAGCTTTGTTCTGGCACCCAACTGGAACCATCCGGGTCTTGTCTGTGTTGTTCCCCGGCCTGGGGAAAATTGGAGAGACTGAGTTCCAGCCCTTAGTCTCCACGGGGTTGGAACAACACCAGTCATCTAGCCCGAGCCACGGGAGCGGAACACATTGTCCAGGGATTTTTTTTTTTTTTTCCCCTAGCCCTGAGGGTTGAATGCAGAGCCTTCACACTGAGCTATTTCCTCCATCTCTTTCATTATTTTTTATATTAGTTTTTATTTTGAGACAGGGAACCTGTCATATACAGGGTCCCCTTAAAAATTCAAAGGGAAGCTGGTCGTGGTGGTGCACACCTGTGATGCCAGCACTTGGGAGGCTGAGGCAGGAGCGACTCAAGTTCAACCCAGCACGGGCGACTTAGTAGTTTAGTCCGACTCCGGCTCAAAAAAAATTAAAAAATTAAAAAATTAAAAAGTGTGGCGATGTAGCTCAGTGTGAAGAACTCAGCAACCCCTCCTCCAAAAAGGCCCACATAATTGTCCTTGTTTCTTTTCCTGCCGGCCTGGCCCACGCAGGTTGCCTAGGGAGGGGAGTGGTCTTTCGGGAAACCTCTGTCCCCTCCCGCAGGTGGTTTCACGGGCCTCTGAGCCGGGCTGAGGCCGAGAACCTTCTCTCGCTCTGCAAAGAAGGCAGCTATCTCGTGCGGCTGAGTGAGACCAGCCCCCAGGACTGCTCCCTGTCCCTCAGGTGAGAGCCAGCCTCCAAGGACGAAGCCCGAAGGAAAGCGCGCCGCTTGGGCTAGGCTGGTGGTGGAGAGAGTGGTGCGGCTCACTGCCCGCGAGGGGCGTGGCTCCAGCGAGCAGGGGTGGGGCTTCCAGTCCACTGGGCGGGGCTTCCAGGACCAGTGGGTGGGGACTGTGGAGCCGCGCTAGGGGAGAATTGCGAGTTCCAGAGTTCCAAAGGAGGATGAATTCCCTGTGATGGGAGATGAGACTGAAGACGGAGTAGTGGCAGCCACCCTAGAGGGACAAGTCTTGGGTAACACAGAACCAAGATGGCCTGTGTTCCCTTGGACCCTTCCTAGTCTAAATGTTGAATACGGGCATTGTCTCAGGCCGGAATCTCAGAATAACCCTGTGAGACTACATCCCTCTATTATTACAGTTCTAAGGATGTCCAGTTATAGGCTATTCCAGAAATTCTACTGGATCCCTGAGTGCAAGATCTAAAAGGAATGGGCGGGGGAGTTAGCTCAGTGGTTCCGGCGCCTGTCTTGCAAGCGCAAGGGCCCAGGTTGGATTCCCCGGCAACCACATACAACACTGGGCGTGGAGACTCACGCCCAGCAGCAACCAGCACCACATCCCACAGTGCCAGGCGTGGTGGCTCACGCCTGTAATCCCAGCACTCGGGAGGCAGAGGCAGGAGAATTGCTGTGATGTGAGTTGGAGGCTGAGCGCAGGACCAGCCTGAACCACAAAGCGAGACCCTGTCTCAAAAAACCTAAAATAAATAAATAAATAAAAAATATAAAGTATAAAAAAGAGATCTAAAAGGAAAAGAGTGGAAGAAGGCTTTGGAGGCAGGTCAAATCCTGACTCTGGCACTTCCTGGCTGTGTGACCTTATCTAAATTACTCAACCTCTCTGAACCTCCATTTTAAAAAATGTGTTAATTGAGAATAATAATAGCATTGACTTCCTGGTGGTACTGTGATGTTGAAAGTTTAAAAAATAGACAAAGTAGCTGGGCATGGTGCCCATTTGTAATCCCAGTACTCTGAAGGCTGAGGCAGGAAGATTGCAGCACAGTCAAGGCTGGCCTGGCATGCACAGTAAATTCAAGACTATTCTGAATTACACAGAAAGACCTTGA